>CM063262.1:5044559-5205266 GCA_032158295.1 Pycnopodia helianthoides
AATAAAAATAAAATCTATTATAGTTACAATATTTAAACATTGGGTATTCTGAATGGCCCCTTAGGTAGCCGTGAGTGGAAGTGTTGAGGCCATTTAGTTGACAGCTTCTCTGATAAGAAATAACCATTATAAATATAACCATTCATCAGCATTTTTATCACAGGAAGTTTGGGAAATACTAATATGTATCGATGAAATATGAAATCTGGTTAACATTCTTGTACATAAGAATATTGTGTATGTATACATTTTGTGAAATTGTGTTTAGCAGTTTTTTTAATTTTTCTACGCATTCTGGTTTTGGACTTAGCAAATTAACAGTACTTAAAAAACGTGTGTTGTATTATGTTTATATATTGCATCGTATTATTGGTGTTAAAGATGGTTGTAGTGTAATTTTTCATTTCAAAATTTTATTTTTTTACTAATCCAAGTTTTGTAAAAGTGGTCGTTAATTTATTTGGTTTTGTAGCTTTCTTTGAATACAATTCAAGACCTTAAACTCTGGAGAATGTTAGGTCAATAAATATTGGTTTTTGCCCGCACACTGTTGTGTTAGGGCACAGGACTCGGGAAAGTACTGAACATGTTCATTGCTTAATACACATCGGTGGAAGGGCAAAAATCAAGTAATTTTCGTTTTGTCCCCAATGCAAAATTAATATTTATTAAATATTTTTAGGAAGTGAAATAATATGTGCTCTGCAAATATTGGGAAAACGACCGAGGGTCATTTTGATGTCAGAACAAAAACAACAACCGTGGGTTTTGCACCCTTCAACTTTTCCAGATGTTCCACTGTTGTGTCACCATGGTCCAGTGGTTAGGCTAGACTTCAAAATTTAACTAATCCAAGTTGTTCGTATTTTGGTTTTGTACTTCAATCATTCAAGCTAACTCTGGAGAATTTCAAGGTCAATAAATATGTTTGCGTCAGTTTGTGCACAGATCGGAAGTACTGACATTTCATTGCTTAATACAATTAGGAAAACTCAAGTTTGTTTTGAATGCAAATTTATTAAATATTTTTAAGTAACAAATACCTGCAAATATGGAAACGACCGACGGTCATTTGATGTAGAACGAAAACAACATACATGTTTGCACCTCAACTTTACCAGATGTCCACTGTGTGTCACCATGTCAGTGGTTAGCTGACGCAAGACTTACAATCACAAGTGTGGGTTTGAAATCTCAAACTAACGCTGATTTACAATGAACTAGGTAATAAGAAATGTCGTCTAGTTACTGAATCAATTTCTCCTTGACATTGTATTTCATTTGCAAGTTAAAATGATCTCATTTATATGGTTAATCAAGTAGTTGGTAAGTACACAAACTACCTAAAATACCAAACTTGGTATGTCGATTATATTCGACTTTATGTAAAACTTAAAGCCTGACACTATGGAAATTGAAAAACACAAAGTTCACAGATTCACACATAACTTACATGATTTAAGTAAGTAATGTAAAAATGTCCTTAAATTAGTTTTGCCTAAAATGCTATCGATTTCTGAAAATGAGAAAACCACGTTTTTTCACGCGTGATAACAATATTGATGTTTGAATACACAGAAACACATAATCTCTTTTCACTATTTTGTGACCATCGATGACACAATTGAGCCAAACTTCAAGGTATTTGTTCATGATATTTCATCAATCAAAATTGGACACTGATTTTGAGCTTTAACCAAAGTGTAAAAACCTTTAAAAGAACGGACAATTGTTTAGATATATCAGGATTTATGCATTCATGCATATCGTGCTTTAATGCAGCAATGGAAACAAAGCAACAGTAAGGGTAATTAATGAATTCGGTATCAATCACTGGACTTGCATTTAAGCAGGTATACTTTGGTACAATTGTCAAGACAGTATCCTCACTTGTGTATCCTAACGTGTGCACGTCGAAATAACAAATTGTGAACTTTGGGGCTCAATTGGTTTTTCGAAGTTGCAAGAAAACAACGAAAGAATAAAAAAACAGCCTTGTTGCATAGAATTGTGTGCTTTCAGATGCCTGAGGAAGGCTTCATGCCTGAAGCATTTCTGAGATTCAAATTTTAGGGTGAAAAATTACCCTTTTTGTCTGAAACTACATCACTTCAAAGGGTGTTGTTCTCACAATGTTTTATGATATCAACATCTATCTCTCCAGTGCTCGAAGTAAGTTTTTATGGTCCTTTACTTATGGAGTAATTACCAAAAGTACAACCTGTCTTTAATTGTGACAATTAATCATCATCGGGCTGACTAATCTTGTGGGAGGCTAGCCTTGATATCAAGGCTGTGTAGACAAGTGCTCTAGCTAACACCATAGAGCAAGGATACTAAAACCTCAGCCGCCCGAATGCCATACAACCCCAGTTCCCCCGACTGACGTGTGGGACTGTGGAGTGTTTGTGTGCTTCCTTGGGTGAGAGCGTGGTGTGCTGTTTAAAGACAGTCGGGGGGACCGGAACAGGAGTTGGATTGCATTCGGGCATCGCATTCGTGCGGCTGTGGTTATGCACATTTTTAGCTTTATAGTAAGCAAACTATTACACAGCCTTGCAATCAAGGCTAGTGGGAGGCAAAAGGTTGATGACCCGATTCGAGGTCAGTGAACCAATTATTACAGATTTCACATAACATTCATAAATACGATAACAGGGTGCTCAAATGCAATTTCCTCGACGTTGCCATTGTTTCTAATGGAAATACAAATCTCAGGAGGATTGGTACTAGTATGAATTTTATAACCAGTGAGCTTTCAGACTGACACAATTTTTATTTTTCTTTAATTTGTAATAGCCAAAACAGTACTCTGTCCTTTAATAAACTTTTAAAAAATTAAATAAGAAATAGTGACCGGTGACAAACAGTTTATTCTAGAAACGTGAATTTTGCTGGTATTTTTTTATCTGGTATGCAGAATATTGCTTTGCGCTTGGTTGACTTTTTGTATGAAATTATGCATGGATCATTGTCTTAACATAGTATTTTTATATGAATTATTTATTCATGTTGATGTGGTTCAATTCAGAAACATGTATTCCGGGCCATGTGTATATCATTGGTCCTATCAATGCAGTCGGCAAGATTAGATAACACCAAACTAAATGTAAGTTGAATGTTAAGAAGTTACCATTGTATTCAGTTTTTATATTCACACCAGGTATTTCAATCTTGTACTAGGAAAATAAACGTACGTCATGGTTCTTGAAAAAAAAAATGTATTGAGTTTGGCTTTTGTGTCCCCAACCTCTTGGTCAAATTTCCCATCATTATTATTATTATTATTATTTATTCGGCATAATTCACAATACAACAAACAGTGAAGACAATGAATAAAATGACAAAGGAGCATACAATAGAGCCAGCAGCACATGCCAGGAAGAGAAAAAGTTAACCTAATAACTGTGGCCCGAGGGCCTTCGTTTCCAATGCTACTGGCTATTACATAACATAATGTTACTAAAAATAAATATTTTATGTACAATAGAAAAATTGAAATAATTTAGTAAAAATTGCACAGGGAATAAAAGGGATAAAAACAGAAGCATCAGGCAAGGTAAAACTTCACAATGGACACCAAAAATTACCGTAATGCTAATAAGAAAAGGAAAACAGGTGAAATTGGTGATCAAGTACCAGGTCATAGTGGCTTGCCTGCCAGAAAGGCCCCACTAGTAGTAGTACTAGTACTACGACCTACACAAGGTGTCTCTTTTTGGAGATATAAATGCGAACAGACGTATGAAGCCCAATTCCGAGCCACAACCATGCATGTTACAATGGCGTGGTTGTGTGGCTTCATACGTATGAAGCCACAACCACGAGACGGTCAGGGTGACTGATAGGAGGGGGGAGGGGGTGAGGGTGAGGGTTTGTGGTTTGGTGAGGGTTAGGGGTAGGGGTAGGGTAGGGGTAGGGTAGGGCTTGGGGTAGGGTTAGGGGTAGGGTGAGGGGTAGGGCTAGGGTGAGGGCTAGGGCTAGGGGAAGGGTTAGGTGTAGGGGTAGGGTTAGGGGTAGGATGAACACTCCCCCCTTTCACCATGGAAGAACCCAACCAAGTAATAAACGTGCATGGTTGTGCCATAGAAAAAAGCGAGGAATTGGGCTTCATACGTCTGTTCGCATTTATACCTCTCTTTTTTGTAAACAATCACACTTTCGCAGACGGCTGGACGAGTAGTCTTGGTTCAAGACCCTCCTGTTATTTATATCCTCCCACGATCCATCGCCACAAGAGGGCACACTCTCGCCCTCAGGAGTAGAGCCTGTTAGATAATAAACAACAGGAGCGTCTTGAACCAAGACTAATTGACGAGATGCGTGAAAAACCTCGAGCTGATGCACAACGTGCATTAGACTTAACTTCAAGTCTGAGATCACGGTTATTTCTCTGCATCAGCCACGCAAAACGCCCGACCCCCTATAATGACGGAGGTTAATCCACAAGAGGGCGCTCGGCGCGGCCGGGCATACTAAGTCTAGATGTGCACGGACAGTGATGAACCGTTGGTAGGTAATTGTATAGTTTTTTGCCATAAAAGACATTTAGTTCTTGTCATGCTTTATGTAATTCACACTCAGTACGATTTATGCATGTGCAGGTGAACATGTGTTAACTATTTCCAGTTCCAGTCTAAACTTATCCAAGAGTAAGACCCAATCTAGCCGCCACGTAGACCCAGTCCAGTAACTGGGGCGCTGTATTCCTTTTGCGAAATTTTGATTATCTGTCATACTACTTAGTAGTACTAGTAGTAGTATGACAGATAATGTCAAAATTTCGAAAAAGGAATACAGCGCCCCAGTTACTGGGTCTAGCCGCCACGGAGCTTTTGCTAACCTAAGGCTAAAGACTAACTTACTAACTGTCTCATGATCTATACGAGTAAGTACTTTTTCCTCGGTTGGGTTGGGGCTAGGCCCATCATAGGGCCAATCCACTCCGTATCCTTGGCCCCAGCACCACTGCAGACCTATTCTTTCGCCCTATGATGTTTTTAATCCGCAAAGATCTAGATCGTGAAACTTACCGATTAAATGCCCATGTACTTGCACTTGCAGATAGCCGGACTGTTAAAATTTCTTTATAAAACATCACACGTTTTGGGTGAAAATCAAATGATTTTCGAGAGTTAATATTTATAATTTTCTCAACGATCTTGACAACTTGCTTTTTTTGAAGTAGTACACACGTTCTCATAATTACGTTTAAAAAAGTGCTTTTCCGCGTTACTGTATGATGACGGGATCAAAATGTTTGGGTTCGAAAACTAGGTTTTGTCTGGCTCCCTCAACAGCATTAGAAAAACGATACAATCAATTGCTACGATTGAGTTGGTACCAGACTAATTTACTCGCAGCTAGACGCCGCGAGTGCAATTAATCAAGATCGTTGAGAAAATTCTAAATATCAACTCTCGAAAATCATTTGATTTCCACCCAAAACGTGTGATGTTTTGTAAACAAATTCCAGCAGTCCGGCTATCTACGAGCACATTGGCATTCGATCGGTAAGTCTCACGATCTAGATCTTTGCGGATTAAAAACATCATAGGGCGAAAGAATAGGTCTGCAGTGGTGCTGGGGCCAAGGATACGGAGTGGATTGGCCCTATTCATGGAGCTAGGTTGGGGCATTTGTTTACGATCAGGGATCAATGCTAAAATAGTAATAACATAAACAAATTTTTGGGAAGGAAAATCAAGGATTCGTTGTACGTTGCTCCATGATCAACTGTGTTAGCAACTTAGCATGGTACTATACTAATGTTATTTATAAGTTGTATTGACATTTTTGTGTAGGCCCACATGATGACACGATTGGAGCATGGAGGTAGAATGATTGGAGGTTCCTCCTTTTTCTCACCTCCTGTCCAACCATGAACGAATATGAAGGGACACTAATAATTGAACGTCAACATTAGTCTAGAGAAAGGTCCCTTTCATCTTGAGTATGGACTGGAGTGGATGCATAGAGTAGTTAGTACTTGATTTGTACTTGTAGTACCCGGTACTTGAATTGTAGGCCAGCTGTGATTGATTGAAGGGTCGTACTCGTACTCGTGGTGTAAAGGGTTCAGAGCCAGGTCGTCTCGTCGACGGCCTAAACAGTTTGCTCTTTAACCCGCCCTACACCGTACAGGCAGGATTGCATTCAAATCATAAAGGAGGGACTATAGATAGGTTGCAGTATGACGTAAATCGGCCATCTTTACGGGCAGTTTAGAACAAATAGTCGTGCGTTTCGTGTGAGAACGGCGTGCAACACGCGCGCATTTCACGAAACTCATTGCAGGATTGGTCAGTGAACAACGCGGCTGCGTTAATAAGATGAGCGCTTGACGCACTTGCAAGCCAAAATGCAATTTGCCCGTAAAGATGGCGTCTACTGGGAACTATCTATATAGTTCACGAGTGTGTAATTTAAAGGGTATTCTATCAAATCAATTACATGCAAGGCTGCATTGAAAATCTGTATTTCAGTTCTGTTATTGACATTGTATAATCAATAAATTATATTTACATAACCGAAGCAATTTTGCATAATAATAATAATAACTACTTGGTCTGGTGAAAATGTGGTTATGAAAGGTATTACTATTAGTCCACCTTGTTGGGCTGTTGTATATGGCTCTCTTTTATCAACGGTCTTATTTTAATGGCGACTATATTAATGGCGACTATATTAAAAGAGAGTTAAGCCCAACAGAGTGGGCTGGAAAGGTATGGCCAGTACTCAGTAACTGGACAACACAGGCCTACCAGTACATAATGGTGACTGTCACTAGGTTTGTGCATGGAGGTAGAACTAGGTAAATAAGAACCACGGTTTGGGTGAAGAATGGCATCGTCTTATTTTAATGGCGACTTATTAAAAGAGGGTTAAGCCCAACAAAGTGGGCTGGAAAGGTACATGTATGGCCAGTACTCAGTAGCTGGACAACACAGGCCTACCAGTACATGTTAGTGACTGTCACTAGGTTTGTGCATGGAGGTAGAACTAGGAAATTTCCTAGAACCACGGTTTGGGTGAAGAATGGCATCGCTGTGTTTTATAACCTAAATTGATCGACAGACAAAATGCAGATCAACGGCATTGACTAGTATTAGTAAAGTATAGGCCCTCCCTAATGACAGAAAAAAAAACACATTTTTTTAAAAGGATTTACGGAGAGCTCACCCTTTTTAAAGGGGCTCTCGACGTGATCATAGTCTGCTTGTGTCTAGACGTGGAAAACTAAAAAACTCTCATCCAATTACTACTTGCGCACGCATTGACCGCCACATCACAAACAAAAAGCTTTAGAGGGCTTCGTTGTTATCGCGCGTGCTTGTGGGCAGGAACTGGGTGAGGAGAGTTCAGAATTTAATGTCTGGCCACAGACTCTCTGTGACCACGACGACAGTGCCCCTTTAAACTGGTTGTGATCGCTGGCATCAATACAGATAGAAAGATACATTTTTACAAAAACTTCCTTGGGGCAAGTAAAATGCACAATTTTATCAGTTTATTAGCTCGTTTCCTTCCTTCCTTAAAAGTGCCGTCTTCACTAAGTGAATATTTCGCACTGCGTTTATTTGTTTATTACAAAAAGCTTAAAGGGAGGTCATACCTTTGGTAATTACTCCAAAAATTAATGGCCATAAAAACCTACTTGGTAAGAAGCACTGCAGCTGTTAATGTATACATGTTGATAATAGAATTCCATGTAAGGAATGTGGTTTTAGAGAGAGAGTGATTCAAAACATTTCAATCTGAGAAATGTTTCTCAGATTGTGTATTCCAATAAATAAGGATTATTCTTCCTGTGTGGACAATAACGCTACCACCTATGGAAATGAAAATTTAGTTCATTTGCATATGTTACACATATGTAAATTTAAGGTACTTACTATGAAACAAATTTTCACAAGATTTATACTTGTTGGTTTTTACAAAATGTTGAGGAAATTATTTACCTGCCGACTTACTTTTAAAACTCATGCAGGAACTTTCTGAAGATTTATTCAGCAGTTACCTTGATGGTACTTTAGTGGATCGCATGACACTATGGCAACGGAGGAAGAGCAAATTGCAACCTGCAGCAGCACGAACTCCGAGCAGTTCAAGCTCGCGCCGCAAAGGCCGAGTTTCGAGGACGGCGTGTCGACCACGACGAATATCGAATGCATCGTGTGCTCGGACAAAGCCACCGGTTTGCACTACTCGGTGAGCACGTGCGAAGGGTGCAAGGGCTTCTTCAAGCGCACCGTGCAGAAGCAGTTGAAGTATCCGTCGTGTAGGGGTGTCGGTCAGACAGGGAACTGTGTTATAACGAAGGAGAATCGTAACACCTGCCAGCATTGCAGGTACAATAAATGTCTGAGGGTGGGAATGAAAGTTGACGGTAAGTTAAAAGTTTCCTGTTTAGGGGCCATTCAGAATAGTCAATGTTAAAAAAATTCTAACTTTTTTTGCCAAATTGTGTGTGGGTGGCTTAAAGGCCCTGTACACTATTGGTAAAATCGAAAAACACAATGTTCACAGATTCACACAAAACTTACATGATTTAAAGTAAGTAATGGTAGAAATGGTTCCTTAAAACCTTTCTGCCTAAAATGCTATCGTTTCTGAGAAACGAGTAAACAATAGTAATTATCGCGCGCGATAATTTGAAAAAACAGAAAACACATAAGATCTCTTTTTTACTATTTTCTCGTGACCTCGATGACCAATTGAGCACAAACTTTCACAGGTTTGTTTGTTCATGCATATGTTTAATCACACAAAATGTGGACACTGATTTTGAGCTGTTACCAAAAGTGTACAATACCTTTAAGACTGTAAATTGAAATTCCGTTGACAATTAAAATAGAAAAAAAATATATATATATATTTTAAGGTGAAAAAAAACAAAACAGCGGTCTTTCCATATCTGTTACATGTAATTGTCTGTGCTAATCATTTTTATCCATTAACTCGTTGACTGCCGGTCATAGATTCGTTGGGCGTTCCCATTTGCCAAGTGCAGTACGTATGCCCGCATACCAAATAGGTACTATACAAACAAAAAATTGAACATACACATTCTAAGGATGTATGTCCTCACCACTGCCAGAAGCGTATGTGTTGTTTGCCCAGTGATGCCAGTGTATTTAAATAACAATACAAAGCCCTTTCATTCTCAACGAGTATACTCGTAGTGGCAGAATCCGTTACACCTGTTACAACAAATCAACCTTGTTTTGATAGCTTACCTCCATGCCTTGATCTGTTGTTTCAAATACAAAGTATGCATGTTTGAAGCCAGAAACAGCCATCGAATGTTGAAAAACTCCTCAGCTGGGATAGCGTTGATTAAAAAAATCTCCGCTTCAGTTGAGGCTTGACTTTGTTCTTCAGTTTATAGGCTATATTTAATAGTCTGTCAACCGTTTATAACAAACTCTGGGGTGGGAGTGTCAAATCAATTTGAAAAAAAAAGATTAACTGTTTTTCATTCAGAATTTCTTATATCAATCATTTCATCACATTTCAATTCGCTGTAGTCTTTCATTCTGCTCGGACATCCTCGGTTTAAAGGCAATGATTACTTTTGGTAATTCCTCAAGAAATACATTACCACACTTGGCATAGGAGCATCTGAGAGCTGCTGATAGCCTGCTTTATAACACCCCTTCCTTTGATTCTATCTGTTGATTGGCCAAGAGCGTGTCACATGGTGTTGTGTATTGTTACTCTTGTACATGTTCACTGACCAAATGAACCATTCAACGAACTATTCAACGATAGCCTAGCAACCGATGTACTAGTGAATGGATACCCTGGTACCCTGACTACATTGACTTCAAACATTGATTTCAACGAGCTGCTTGACTACCTCGAACCCGGTGTAATAAACAAAATGTATGTGCATTTGAAATATGGTTTAGAGAACGTACGTAACAGCAGTAGTCTGGTACCCTCTTATTTTGTCAAAACTCGGGATTTCAAGTCAACGTAAGATTTTACAGTTCTTGTTTGACGATTGATTGCCACGTATGTAAGTGTGAATTAATTTTATTAAAGTATACAGATAGAATCAAAGGAAGAGGTGTTAAAAAACAAATATTGACTGCTTTGTCTCGTGGCTTAGTAAAACTAGTCAATCTCGGTGATCCCCGGAGCCGCCTATCTAGGCTGCTCCGAGGATCACCTCAAGTGACTAGTTTTACTACGCCACTCGAAGCAGTCAATATTTGTATACTAGTCATCGTCGGGAGACTGAAAAGTGTTTGATAGAAACAAGACTAAACGATTTCTTTATCTGTTTTGATCAGCGGTAAGAGAAGACAGAACCCCTGGAGGGAAGCCTAACCTTAAGATAAAGAAGCAGAAGACGGAAGCAGCTTCTTCTATGTCCTCATTAGATCAAGATTCTTCAGTTAGCAGTCAAACTTACAACCTACATGTTGCTTCAGGTACATTGTATTTGTGAGAGATGGGAATGATTTCAGCCTTAAAGAGGGGCACCAAGGTCAAATTAAGTTATGTGATGCACTCATTTTTCCAAAGATAGATGGAAAAAAAGGGCTGGTTTAAACTTTAAATTTACCAATAGTGTCCAGTGCCTTTAAATTAAAGGCACTGGACACTATTGGTAATTACTCAAAATAATTGTTAGCATAAAAACTTACCCGGTAACGAGCAATGGAGAGCTGTTGATAGTATAAAACATTGTGAGAAACGGCTCCCTCTGAAGTAACATAGTTTTTGAGAAAGAAGTAATTTCTCAGTAAAATATTTGAATTGATTTTGAGACCTCACGCGTGAGGTCTCAAAATCGAAATCAAAGGATCTGAAAGCACACAACTTCGAGTGACAACAAGGGCAAGGGTGTTTTTTTTCTTCCATTATTATCTCGCAACTTCGACGACCGATTGAGTTCAAATTTTTACAGGTTTGTTATTTTGTAGTGAGAAGACTGTCTTTGACAATTACCAAAGGTGTCCAGTGTCTTTAACCACAAGAGGTTGGAAACCCAAAAGACAAAATCAAAAGTGGAATCTGAAGAGGGAAAAAAAGTGACTAATTAGGGGGAATACTTGTATCTATGGGAAAAAGGAGAGGGCAAAGATAAAAAGTTGTCAGTCATTTCCTTCTTAGATATTCAGACCATGGGGTAAAAAATCCTTTCAGTGTTCTTTTTTCTTTCTTACACCCTGTATTTTGAAGATGATGAACCTACTGTGCTAGCACCAACTACTCCCATCGCAGAGCATCCGAGACAGGCAGACGACAGCCTAACTGAGCAAGAGAAAAAAGAAATGATGGAGTTACTCGAGCAGCTGAAAAACACACACCCTGATATCATTCCATCCGGAGGTAAATCTTCACTCTTGTTTTAGTCTCTTTTTGAACGATACCTAGTGCACCCATTATTAAAGCGTGGCTGGGACTCGGATTTCACCCAGAATCCTTTGTGCACCGTTCAAGCGCATTGGGACACGCATATGAGCTATCGTCTTGACTTTGATTTTTTTTTAGGCTATGGTACAGGTTGAAACTTAATAATCAGTGAGTTTTTCGATGGAAGCTATTTTTGTGTTACCCTGACAATTTTGTCAATATTATTTTTTATTCAACCCCAAATTATTTATAAAATTACCTAGTCAGTTTCGCTTGTGGTTTATCACTTGATATAGACCTTTCTTTTGTTTACAATCATTGACCACCATTTTGTATGGAAGGCCTTGAGTAGCTCAAATGTATAAATCTGGCTTGGCAAAAGTTAGCAATTTTTAGCAAAACATTTACAACTTTTTTTAGAAAGTGTAAGTTTACCTTTTGTTTTGGATAGTCAAACTTATTTATCAGTAACATGGGTGTTAAATTGACAGCATTATTGGTCAAATAAGAAGCTGTTATATTTTTTGCAGTGAAGGCCGTCCATACTTTTGCCAACCAAGGTTGGCAAAACTCGCGGCTGTGACGTTGCAAAAGAAAGGACGTGTATACCTTGATAATAAGCGGTCGTGTAATTTTGTCGTTTTTAGACCCAGCCGAAAGTGAAATCCAGCCGAAAGAAGACAATGAAGATAATGTGCATACGATGATAAATCCCGGCTACAAAGAGCTGCAACTCGTTATCCAGTGGGCTAAGAAGGTGCCTGGCTTCAGTCAATTATGCCTCGGAGATCAAATGGCCCTTTTGAAGAGTGCATTCCTAGAACTCATTGTCCTGAGGCTTTCGTACAGGTAATAATCCCCTTTGCATGTTTTAATAGATGTTAACTTTTGCTTCGGGGATAAAGAATTTACTTTGTTTTTTTACCCTTACACCGATGTGTTTTAAGTATACTCAGTACTTTCCCGAGCTCTGTGAAAAAAAAATCCTTCGGGCAAATCACTCAGGTGGGATTCTAACCCACGACCTTTGCATTGCTAGAGCAGATGTCTTGCCACTAGACGACCAAGCTAGCCCCAACGTCTAGTGGTAAGACATCTGCTCTAGCAATGCAAAGGTCGTGGGTTCGAATCCCACCCGAGTTTTTTCACAGAGCTCGGGAAAGTACTGAGTATACAGTGCTTCATACACGTCGGTGTAAGGGTCAAACCAAATTAAATCCCTTGCATGTTGTTTATTTATGCTTGTTTTTCTCGGGGGGGCTATCGTGGGCCATATCAATAGGTGTTTATTTATTTATTAATTCTGGTTGTGAAGCCAAGGATTCGCAGAAAAAGCGAACTGAATCACCATACCTAGCCAAGTATCGCCATGGAGAGGAGACAAGGAAGCAAGATTCAATTTTAGATGTGGGAGGAAAACCCAAGAGAAATATTCCAGGGAAAACCCACGCAGTCAGGCGGGGACTGAAAAACCCAATCCACATGGTGCTTTCGGCAGGATTCGAACCGGGGTACTAGAGGTGGAAGGCGAGAAAAGAGACCACTACAGGAACCCAACGGCCAAATGGCTCTTAATATTTTTGATTTTTGGTGTCAAGGTGTTATACAGGATTGGAAAGGAGAGGATCAAAAACATAATTTTTAAACTTTAGTCTGAAAGCTTACTGATTATGAAGTTCATACTCAAGCCATTTTTTCTGTGAAATATTTCCCTCTGAATTGAAGTCATCTGTATCTGAAAACCCTTAAAAAGAACCTTTAAAAACCCAGCTGATTTCGGTTGTTACAGCCAACAGTGTGTTTGCATGTTGAAAATTGCGCATCGTTTTCACTATTTTCTCCTGACTCGCAACGGATTAAGCCGAAATGTTCACCGGTATATGGTTGATCACTCAAAACATGAACACTGTCTGCAACTTTTTCTGTCAGCTCTACCAATCCTGTAATTCACAATCACTATCACCAAACCACAGACCACAGATATGTGGCTGCATGTAAAGCAAAATGTAGAGGATTGAAAAAAATGTATCACATTATGCAGAGGTTTAGGATGAGAAACATTCCACCAACAAAAAGGGATGGGAATCTTTTTTTTTTTCCCGTCTGGAAAGTGTCTGGTGCTGACATCTTAGTAGTCTTGGCCCAAGACGTCAGTGATCGGTAGCGGATATGGTTAAATCTGGCCATAAGAGGGCGCGCCGTAACGAGTTACAACGAATATCCGCTACCGATCACTGACGTCTTGGGCCAAGACTAACCTCTTAGAGGATTCTATTTCAGGTCAATGGAGACGTGTGTTGACGGTATCATCTTCTTTGCCAATGGTGTGAAACTCTCGGAGGAGGAAACGATCAAGCTGGGTTGGGATTCCGAGCTGGTACAGTTGAACCTTCTCTTCTCGAAGCGTTTAAAAGAGATTGAAACCGACTTTTCAGATTTCTGCTTACTGAATGCATTGACTCTAACATTCCCTGGTGAGTTCCTGCACCCAACGATTATAGAGTGCCGAAAGTACTGGATGGGGGAACTTGGGCCGAAATGTGAAATGCAACTCTTTTATTATTATTTCAATATTTATTTGGCAATTTCACAAAAAAATACAAAAATACTAGTATATATACAATATGGATAAGACTCTAAAAACAATAAACAATAAAGGAGTCCATCAAGAAGAAATACTTTATACTATTATATTAAAAACTAAAATTTAAAAAACAGCAGAAAAAGGGGGAAAACAAATATACGAAAGACTTAAGACAACAGAAAAAGACATCGACAATCCAGGTTTGCCAGGACTGACAAAAGTGATGGCACTGTCACCATGAGGTGTGTCAGTCCAACAATAGAACAGTGCAGAAAATGACCATTCCTACAACATTTGCTCTGATGCGTATTGCTTGTCCAACCATAGGTAGAGCTCCAGTTCCCTATCTTGCGCCTTCGGGGGCTCTATAATCTGTACTTGTTACCTCTTGACTTAAAATTCAGTTAATAACATGAATCACTGAACTTGACAGCAATCAAATGATATGGCAACCAAAAGCTGACATCAAAACTTGTTTTCGTTTCCCCTCTTTGGGAAAGACCGCCACCATAGGGCTAGAAAAACTCAGTTGGTAGAGCGCCGGAATGTTAATCTGGAGGTCGCAGGTTCAAGTCCTGCTCTGGTCAATTTTTGTTTTTGTTCAACCCCAAATTATGTAAAATTTACCCAGTCAGTTTCCTTTGGGTTGATGTTTTGGAATAAAAAGTGCACTGATTGTAAAATGAAGTGGTTCGCCTGGTTTGATTGGCTGCATGTTGTGCCGCAGCACCTTATAAACCATTACATGGTGCTATGTAGACGGAAAAGGTCTCATACTTCAAAACGCAGTTCCACACCAACAGGATAATTTTTATAATAATGATGGAGAGCCATGAGCGTCACTGAGTGACGGATATAAGCGCTATATGAGAAGCCATTATACTTAAAGACACTGGACACTATTGGTAATTGTCAAAGACCAGTCTTCTCACTTGGTGTATCTCAACATATGGATAAAATAACAAGCCTGTAAAAACTTGAGCTCAATTGGTCGTTGAAGTTGCGACATAACTATGAAAGAAAAAACACCCTTGTCACACGAAGTTGTGTGCTTTCAGATGGTTGATTTCGAGACCTCAAAATCTAATTCTGAGGTCTCGAAATCAAATTCGTGGAAAATTACTTCTTTCTCGAAAACTATGTCACTTCAGAGGGAGCTGTTTCTCACAATGTTTTATACTGTCAACCTCTCCCCATTACTCGTTACCAAGTAAGGTTTTATGCTAATAATTATTTTGAGTAATTACCAATAGTGTCCACTGCCTTTAAATGCAAAATGTGGTAATTTATATACTTTCAGCACTGGTGTATCCGGAATGCCCAAGGTTGAAAGTCAACAACCTCATGGCACATACTTCAAAACGTAGCTCCACATACCTTGCAGGAAAAAAATACTGAGCGCTTTGAGACATGAGTTTGATAAAGCGCTACATAAGACCTACTATAATAGTTATTGTGATTATTATTATGATGTTTTTAGACGCTGCAGGGCTGGAAGACAGGGAAGCTGTTGAGACTCTGCAGGGACGGTACATGGATTGCTTCTATGCCCACTGCCAGACAAAACGCCCCGAGCACTACGGTCAGATGTTGCTGCGCTTACAAGCCCTCCGAACCCTAGGCTCCAAAGCGGCCAACAGTTTCTTCAAACTCATGGACAGTGGCATCCTGCCGACAAATGAGCTCGCTTTGGAAATGTTTGTGGATGGGTTTACATCACTTTAAAGGTAGGGTCATAGATTGGTTTTTTCGTCGACGCAACGCCGATATAATAGGCAAAATTATCGAGAGAGAAACAGTAAAAGTCATTTGTGAAAGTTCCAGCTGAATACAGTGTCTATTTGCTGAGAAAATCGCAAAAGACTGTCACGTATTTTTCATCAAGAGCGAGGTGACGGCGGGTTACCAACCGAATCTCTGGCGGCAGCATTCGGAAGTTTGAAATTTCAGTCAACCCTCAGAAATCTGAGAAACAATTCATGCATGAATCGTTTCTCGTATTCAAATGTTTTGGATTGAAAAAATTATCCAAACTGTTATTACTCCGAAGGGAATCCTTTCTCAAAATAGTCTTATACTATCAACAGCTGCAGTGCTTCTTATCAAGTAAATTTTTTTATGGTAATTCATTTTTGGAGTATTTATTAATCTATGACCCTATTTCTTTCAGTGTCTTGTGCATTGGCATCTTGCCGCCATGGAATTTAAAGTATGTTCGGACAATGAAAATGCACAGATATGTACATCAGGTGTACAGGTAGGGACGGTGAGCAACCTTAAGAACCCTATAAAGAAACCCTAATGTAAACTTGCGCAGGACTTCATGTAAGCATGCATTGGCTAGGTGTAAACATGCACATGTCATCGGGCAGGTGTGCATCAGGCTTTGTGTAGCATGAATAAGTCATCATATAAACATGCAAAATTCATGTAAATGTGAAGTCATCAAGTAAACATGCACAAGTCGTCATGTAAACATGCAGATAAGTCAATATATAATCATGCACAAATCGTCATGTAAACATGCAGAAGTCGTCATAATAATCATCCCAATATTGGTCATGTAAACTTGCAAAAGTCGTCATGTAACCATGCACAAATCATCCTGTAAGCTTGCACAAGTCACCATGTAAGCATGCACAAGTCATTATGTAAACATGCACAAGTCATCATGTAAGCCTGCACAAGTCATCGTGTAAACATGCACAAGTCGTCATGTACACATGCACAAGCAGTCCTGTTAGGGTTTAAAGAGTAAAGCTGTGTAATATGTATTTAGTTTACTTTCTCTGGTTCTGCTAGACATTTGATTTAAGAATAAAGAGCCGAGTGCGGACAAACACTTCTAAAACAACTTGAAGTTTTCAACTGATGGATCAAAGACGGTAATCAAGTGTTTCTTACTGACTAACAAGAAAAATATTTAAGTGTTTCTTACTTACATGTGTGACATCCATATATATTTACTGTAGTCAGTGGTTTTGTTTTATGAGCAGAGTATCAAATACAAGTTAAATGGACTGCGGAATTTTGTACTGTTTGTGGGGCAAGGCCATTTTTCTTATGGCAAGGGCAGTTCTAAAAAAAACTCCCATGATATTTTGTAGTGGACCACATGCCAAATCAGGGGAACAAAGGCTATGGCTTGTAATGTTTATATGTTGCTGTAGTCTCGATTTCAAGGCTGTGCCATAGCTTTGCATAGTAAACATAATCCCAGCGATGCAACCCAAGCCGCCAGACAGACTTGAAAAAAAAGCACACCTCGGTATGTGTGGGGGTGCTCGTGGAGATAGCGCTGTGTGAGTGCGGGAAAGGGCATGGTGTGCTGGGGGTTGCATTGCATTCGGGCGACTGGGTTTATGTTTTTGTTTTTTTTATTTTTTTTATTCAAGCAATCAACATTCTTATATTTGACAGTTCTTATTTAGTGGATAAGCTGTATTTATTTGTGTAATGATGCTTATCGCAAAGAAGGAATGTTCGCATCTGCCGAACAGTAAATAATAAGTTCGCCTATAATTTCTGAGGCTTAAATGAAATGGTTATATTTATATACAAGAAATGCCCGTAGACTTCTGGGCATTTATTTAAATAAACTAACGTAAGCCTTGGTTACCTGGACCCCTCTGCTGTGAGGGGCAAACACCACCGAGCCAGTTTCAGGGTCCACGTAGCCTTGGCGTACACGATACTAATTTGGAGGACTAGTTAAACAATATTAAGTTCTGCAGACGGTGAGCCTCGCTTGTCGAAGGTAAGACGTAGAGTGGGCCGATGGAGCCCGCTCAGTAGCTTTTTACTACGTTTTACAACAACAAAAAACAAAAAAAGACATTAACAGAAAACAAGAGCACCACAAAAACAAAGAAAAAAAAAGAAGAAAAAAAGGTTTTTTTTTAGCAAAGCTGTCACACAGACTTAATATCGAGGCTGATGTTGCCGCTGTGTTACTGATTTTGTTTGTCCGTCGCACAAATTAACTGTTTTTTAATTTTTGAACATCACGTAAACCGTTATGTCTTTGTGGTACAAATTTTGTCTTAAAGGGGTATGCTTCAGCTTAGATTTTTGGCCAGATTAAAAAGCGTACTCTTCTTTCCTTTTTGTTTTAATCAACACATCATCGAATTGCCTGTGGAAATGTCATAAGAATTTAGGTGATCACGTTTTAGTGAAAACAATCAAAGTGGTTCGTGATGGCTCAGGGACTTTGTGCATTCATAACTCATAATGCTGAAAATGTTGACTTGGCAAATTTATAATAGATAGGTTGCAGTATGACGTAAAATCGGCCATCTTTATGGGCAGTTTGGAACAAACAGTCGGGCGTTTCGTGTGAGAACGGCGTGCAGCACGCGCACATTTTACAAAACTCACTGCAAGATTGGTCAGTGAACAATGCGGCTGCGTTAATAAGTTGAGCGCTTGACGCACCTGCAAGCCAAAATGCACTTTGCCCGTAAAGATGGCGTCTACTGGGAACTATCTATAGACTACATGCACAGGCCCCCATTGCTGAACTCAAACAGTACACCCTCCCTGTAATATGTAAATTGCACATAGCTACGTGTGGGCACTAAGACTGCAGGTTGGCAGAAATGAGGGAACATCCCTCCTTTTTGTGTGGGGCCGATTGAGGCGTGATGCACGCATTTGTGCACAACTCTAGCGTGTGCCAACCAACAGTGTCTGTCTGCATGTGTGAATCTAACTAGCATATTTCATGGGAAAGACTCTTTGCAAACATGCTCGCAGTGAGGGCGCTGTATGAGATTGTAACATCATATATATGCAAGGGTCCACAAGAACTGGGTGTTTCTTGAGCATGCCAAATGTGCATGGAAATATTTCCCAGGACAGGTTTGGAACTGGAAGCACGTTTATGAAAAAACTTAGCTTTCAGATTAAATAATGTTTAATCATTGATGTTATTATAATGCGAGTTAAATCACTGTAACTCGGAAGTCTGAGGAAACCCGTAGACAAGGGTGCTTGCAATGAAACGGAAACACCAAGCTTAAAGGTACACGTTGCCTTGGATCGGTCGAGTTGGTCTACAAAAATTGTTTGAAACCGTTTGTTATAAAATGCATATGGTTAGAAAGATGTTTTAAAAGTAGAATACAATGATCCACACAAATATGCCTCGAAATTGCGTGGTTTTCCTTGAACTTTGCGAACTAACATGGTCGGCCATTTTGTGGAATCAAATGGCGGACTGTGTTAGTTCACAATGTAAAAGGAAAACCACGCAATTTTGAGGCATATTTGTGTGGATCATTGTATTCTACTTTTAACACATCTTTCTAACCATATGCATTTTATAACAAACGGTTCACAAACGCTTTTTATAGACCAACACGGCCGATTCAAGGCAACGTGTACCTTTAACCCGGGCACCAAGCTGAGCATATATCATACCTTTAACATTTTGTGGTGAGGCTGACTAAAAGGGATCTGTTGCCTTGGATTGGGCGATTTGGGCTGAAAAAAAACGTTTTGTTAAAGAATTAATATGGTTGGAAAGACAATTTTTAAAAGTAGAATATAATGATCCACACAATTAATGGCTTTGAAATTTTGTGTTTTTCCTTTTACCTTGTGAACTAACACGGTCTGCCATTTTGTTGAACTAAATGTTTGGATCCACAAAATGGTGGACCGTGTTAGTTCACAAAGTAAAAGGAAAGGCACACAATTTTGAGGCATATTTGTGTTTATCATTATATTATACTTTTAAAACATCTTTCCAACCATATTCATTTCATTAAAAAGATGCTTGCGTGTCCCTTTAGTCATGGAGCTTATAGCTCCATGCTTTAATAGATACTTTTTAAAAGGTACAGTATTAATTATTAAAATCTATTTTTGTAATGTACAACTGATAATGGTACATGTATATGTAACACATTCTTGCCTTTAAAAGAATATATTGTAGTAGTATATTGTTTGAGCATGGCTTAAGGTACTACATGTAGGCACCTATATGTATTTGTTATTTTACTGGACAGTTATCGGTATACAGTGCTTAAATGGACCATTGCCTTCAGATTGGGCGCTTTGGGGCTATAAAAGTGTTGTGAAATTAATATGGTTGGAAAGATGTTTGAAAACTAGAGTATAATGATTCACACAAACATCCCCGATATTTTGTGGTTTTTCTTTTGCTTCGTGAACTAACATGGTCTGCCAAGTTGTGTGGAGACAAACATTTGGTTCCACAAAATGGCGGACCGTCTTAGTTCACAAAGTAAAAAAAAATGTAAATTCAAGGTAATTTGTTGTGAATAATTATGTTCTTTTAAAACATCTTTACAACCATATGGTTACCTCGGTGGCAAATGGTACCCTCAGCTTTGCCTTGGATGCCATTTGACCACTTTGGGTGTACAAAACACCTTGGACCCCGTCGCAGCGAGCGCACCCAGTTACTGCCAGGCGTGCCCTCCCTCTACGGAGGACGCGTGCGCACTGAGGGAACTAGGTGATAGTATACACATATGGACTGGCAGTGACCGAATCGTGCCAGTTTACTGTATATGTGTTTTATAACACACTACGGTCCAAAATATGAAATAAGAAAAGAAACTTTTCTTGAGGGCGCTGTGACCTGTCACAAATTTTTAAACTATTGCCCGCTTCGGAGACTATTTCCCGCAAATTATGCGCGCGGGCGATGTCTTGACGCACGTCTAGTTCACGGTGGCGTAAATCTCATGCACTAGCCTATATTAGTTAACCCCACGTGTTTCAGCCAACCAGAATACAGAACTAGCAAGAGGTGTGTTATAATTCATACTGCCATTATACAGCTAATTTGATCATGATGACAGTGCCCCTTCAACTGAGATTAGGCATGTCACCGTGATCAGAGTCAAACAGTTTGGGTGTTGAGTTGCCATAATGGTGTTGGGTCTTGTTAGAGTGAGCCGATCCTGAAAAAATATTGTTAAGACCGTCTTCAATTTATTTTGGAGGTAAATTCGACATCTTGCTTGATATGGTTAATTTATAAAGTCGTTACTTATATTAGTTTGATATGTAAAAACTGCACAATAAATTATGATTTTATTGTTTTCATTGTGTAAAGATGTACAAGATGCTATTTGTTGTGTTTTGTTGTTATCGCGGTGAAGCCCTGATGCTCTCTCTCTCTCACCGAAGGTTTGCCTCTGTTCCCATCGAACTTATAAATTTCAAGCCCAAGATCGCAGTAACTATTGTCTGCATAAGCCGTTGGTGTTCTTATTCTGATGTGGTGCTTTACGGCCATATCACATTCACACACATTTTGTGCCATGAGATCAGGCCCTGCCGAGGAACTATTTTATAATCAGAAAAGGTTTTTGTGAATTTTGTTCTTTTTAAGTTGTAAAAATTGCCGTAGACCTATAATGTGATTTTGTTATGAAGAAAACACTTCGTATGGGGTTGAACAAAGAAAAATTGACTAGAGCGGGATTTGAACCAACGACCTCCGGATTAACGTACCGGCGCTCTACCAACTGAGCTATCTAGCCCTATGTTGGTTGAGCGCCGGTACGTTAATCCGGAGGTCGTTGGTTCAAATCCCGCTCTACTAGTCAATTTTTCTTTGTTCAACCCCATACTAATTGAAATTTACCCAGTCAGTTTCCCTTGTGGTTTATTACTTGACAAGAAAACGCTTCGGTAAATTTTATGATGGTATAAAGCCCAGACTCTATGAAGAACAAACAAAGCAAGTTTCTTTAAAATTTCTGCCACAGTCTAAACGCTGTTTTTATTTAACCAGTGCCGGATACCCTTTCGCAAACCGACCAAATCCAAGACCAATAGCCCAACAATTAATGATCAAAAACTGGCTAGTGCACACATCAATGTAGATCTAATAGGATTGACAATCATGCATTGAAAGAAGTTTCAATCTGGAAGGTTACTTATTATGTATAGTTAATGCCAATCCCCCAATTGTTCTGGCTGAAAAATGCATTTTGAAGACCTAAGTTTGCAATCGAAACAGGGGAGTGCAAAATCCCTCACAAGATTTATACACCGTTTTCAGAATAACCTAACCGGTTTGACTAACACTTCCAAGGTTTGTTGTTTGGTTTATTCATTGGAAACTATAGGGAAAAAAGGATCAAGTTTGTTTTGGCATAAACCAATGATGGATTGTAGCGTATTTTTAACAGCTCTCGCTAATTTCTTCGACAGAGCAGCCTTCATTGCAGCACTCTTCACCTAAGCCCTGGACACCTCGCTTTAAGAAGTCACTCGCTGATTCTTTCCCGACGAACTCATCTGTTGGAGTAAAAGCAGAAACACCTTAAAGTACCTAAACTCAAAAATCTGAGCACCCGATATGTTGAAGGAAAAAAAAAAAGGTTGAGAGACATGTGACGTTGGTGTGAGAATGTAGTATTCCAGGGATGGCAAATTTCAAACTTATCTGAATTAAGATTTGTTAAGTCAGTCTGCTGGTAAAGAAAATCAGCATGCCATAAAGTCTGTATTAAACCATAACCTACTTCTTTTTGAAACCACAGACGGAATTACGCCGCAGATTGCTTCCCTGTTTTGCTCCAGTATCGATCCGCAGTAATAATGATCTTGTCTCCACATTTGAGATCCAGGTTTACGCCCCCTGTAGGATAATCCCAAACAGTGTTATAGTTTCCATCAAACACAGCAGTAAATTTCTGGATGAACATTCTTTTATGCACCAAGAGTTTATAGTGCTAATGTTTCACCGAAGTCGTACGGAGCTCCGGAAGTGTCATCCAATTTGTTGAGATCCTCAGACTGCAGCTAGGTGGTGACGTCATAAACGTAAGATGACGACACCTCGAGATAACTTATCTTGGGATGACGACATCTTGAATTTAGAATGTCATCTTCCAGAAATTTGTTTATCTCGGGATGACGACATCCTGAAAAGAAGAATGTTGTTTTTGTTGTTTAAGATGACCCTGTGATGAATTGATGATGTCGACATCCGAAGATAAAACATATCGGGAAGACGGCATCTTACTTAAGGATGTCGACGTCATCCCAAGAATCATCTCATGATGTCGCCATCTTACGTTTATGACGTCATCATCCTGCAGGGGTTTATCTCAGGGTCTCAATATGTCGAATGGCTCTTCTAGGTTCAATAGTTGGGAATCAACGTGTGGCCAACAAGGCTGGACCCTTTCACCGTGCATTTCCTTTGCTGACACAAATCACTCCTTGGTATGAAACGCATCGACCCGCGGAAAGTGCAGTTGGAAGGGTCTTGAAATTCAACAATATTGCATTAAAAAGCACATATTTAGCAAGAGAGTCACAGAAAATTACTATAGGCCGTTAGTTCCTAAATGATTTTCTGTATGAAGTTGAAATGATAGTTTCCCGCCACATTTCTCACCGAACATGATATCTCTTTTGTAGTGTAGGATATCGATCCTGCCCATCGCTGGTTTACAAAAAATAACACCAATGCAGGTTAATTTTTGTCGTTATTGAGGTAGGTTATCTAGGTTAAATTTAAATGACCGTTACACCAATCCATTATTCTATAGATGTGCATGCGGCGTACAAGTCATCAGTTGTAGACTCTTTCGGTGTCTGTAAAAAAATTCATAATTTGCAAAAAAAGATTAGTGCTCTAACATCCTGTTTATCCGCACACCGTAGTGAGGACAGATAATGTTCCTTCAAGCCTCGTTTTGGGGTTAGGTAATTAAATGCGGGAAATAATAAGATGGCATCCCCATTGTCAATGTCTTTTTGAATTTGGATTACTTACAAAGTCTGACGCACCTCTCTCTTGAGACCATCTTGAGGTCCGGGTTCACCAGAAACTATAGTTAAAAAAAAAAAAAAACAACAAAAAACAAACAAACAAACAAACAAACAAACAACACCAACAAACAAACAAACAAACAAACAAACAAACAAATAAACAAACAAACACCCAACAAACGAACAAACAAAAAAACAAAACACAAGTTATTGCCAATGGTAGATATGCAACCAAATATAAAACTAAACTGTTTGTACATACAATAAGCCCAATATTAAACACAGGCAATTCCTAAACAAAAGCTTAGATTTGAAAAAAAAAAAATATTTAGAAGGTGCAAAACAAACACTATGGGAAACGCTTGAAAGATCATGTTGTGCTGACAAAACGCTCTAAAGGCAAAGCATACCTATGGTGTTTGGAACCGTTCGATTGTTTTAATCATATATTAATGTAGATATAATTTATACAATAAAACTAACCTGTGAAAATTTCATTTCAAAAGGTGACAGCGTTTTCGAGATATCGCCAAAAATCTGGGGCGATTATGTCCACGCATGAAGAACAATCCCTAACTATAGGAATACACAATCTGAGAAACGTTTCTGACAGAAACGTTTTCAGATTCAAATTTTGGGGGATAAAAACTGACATTTTTTTTTTCATATCCGCATTATTTTGAATTGAGATATTTCTCAAAATGCTTTAATCGAAAGTTGCTGTACTTCTAACCAAGTCAGTTTTTATTGCCATACATTTTTTTAGAGTGATTACCAATCGTATACCTTCCCTTTTAAAAGGAACATTACAGAATTGGTTTTTGCTAACAAAACAGTTGCTGGCAGTGTAAACACTTTATGTAATCCCCATATACATAAACTGACAAACCTGTAGAAGTTTGAGATCGATCGGCCATCTGGGTCACGAGAAAATAGTGAAAAACCGATTACACATTTGCATGAAATCATATAGATTCAACAAATGAATAAAACGCTCACTGAGCGATAAACTCCAATCGGAAAATTAGTTTATTCATTTCTCATCAAATATGGCATTTCAGACAGAAATATTTCTAGAGATTTTTTCTACTATCATCATCGTTAGACCGTGTAAGTTTTATGCAAATCTGTGATCAAAAGTATATTTTACAAGTTTTTTTCTTACCAATTCTGTAATGTTCCTTTAAGCAAAGGGAATGACCGTACTCTAACCACAGACCAACGATAAACTTTTAAGTTTCAAGAAACCTACCCTGGTAAACCACAGCAAAGGCCAACACAGCGAGTAACACACGGTTCATACTTGACGGGTTGTTTGTCAGGGTCTAGTCCTTATCGAGCTGAATGTTTTTCTTTTAAACATCGTTTTCAATTTCGGTTATCAATTCTAGAGTTAATATCTTGTGCGGTAAGTGTCAACAACAATGAGACGCGTCACCAAGTTATATTAATCAGATCAATAAAATAGACCCAGTTACATTAATCAAACAGCACTTTGATTATGAGTGAGCTGGTTAAAAAGAGTAAATAGATAAGTTAAATAAATGGTTAATTAACAAACAGATATCGTAATGACATTTAAAACAAAACGCCCAAAGCCTAAAGTCCGTGAATTGTTGTTGCACAATTAATACTTGATTATCTCACATCATAAGAAAACTGCTAGATGCAGGATGGTACTTTTCTCACGGTTGTCTCATAATTATGCATTTGTAATTATTTATCCATCAGAAGCACTGATAAGAGTGTCAATTTAATGTGTTGTTTTGAGCAGACCTAGTTGGGGTGCACAGGGGTTCCATGATTAGTTCTTAAATCACCCCAAACTATAGACTCGTTAAATTAAAAGATGACTGTAAAAAAATAAATAAAAAACGTATCGTCTGGGTGGAGAGCCAGGCATCCAGCTGGGGACCTTTGGCTGAGGTATCCTTCATTGTCTCGTGTGTTTGTGGACCCTCACATCGAGCTAAGATCGATCTTAAGTGTGCGTTTAAATTAAGAAAATAAGAATAGCAGCTGTAGCTTGCAAGTGCTCACCAAAAATCATGTCACAAATGAAGTGATTCGAAATGTTAAACTGATGTCCTCCGAGTGTTTCCAGCTTGTGGGTGTTGACTGTGGATCTATGGCCATTAAACGCCTCTTTATATATAGCGTAGTTCTTGTTTCACCTGTATAGACCCCCTTGCATTGGCCGCCATCTTTGATGAAAGTGTGCACGCGTGAAAAGGCTATCATTGGCTGAGAGTTGTGCGCATGAGACGCGTGCACGTGTCCATTGTTTTTCATCAAAGATGGTGGTCAATGACGACATGTGCAATCCATCATGAACTTCCCACTAACTATAATGCAAGATAATAGATTGGTGAGATTTGTGGTGGTGCAGTTGACATGACCCCTTGAAGGGTGGTACCACCGGTACTTCTCATCCCTTGCTTTTTCGGTGTGCTTTGTGACTCTCTTTCTCTCCCTTTTTCATATCTTTCCAATTACTGCTTCTGTTCCATGTATACCTGTTTACGTGTGTTGTGCTGTCATTTAAGCCTCTGTGAAAGACTCTGCTACAGTCATTCAATAATATATAATAACGATCATAATACTGAGTTCTTATATTAGCGCTTTATCACAACAATTGGCATCTCAGAGCGCTCAGTATCTTTTCTTGCAAGGTATGCGGAGCTATATGTTTTGAAGTAAAAGACCTGTTCCTTTACAAGCACCATGTAGTGGTTTACAAGGTGGTGTGATGGCGCAATATGCTGCCGATCAAACCAGGAACACGGGGCAATAAACCTCTTCTCTTTACGATAAGTGTAACTGGGTTCTTTTACGTGCATTACACAACACACGGGACCTACGGCTTTACGTCTAAGTTTCTTGCTTAAGGACACTGAGTGTCACGACCGCGGGACTCGAACCCACACTCTGCCGATGAGAAACACCGTGAGTCCGGTGTTCTTATATACCCGCTTGGCCACATTCAATAGGCTCCTTATTATTTCCAGAAAGGGGGGGGGGGTGCACTTTCTTCACTGATTTTAGAATAGGGCCTACACGGTGAATTGAAGGAAATACAAGAGCTTGCTATTATTATTAATACTCAGCTGGTACTCAAACGGTCCACCGCACGCGCATGCCTCCTTGAAGCTCAAAGGAAGACTAATTTTAGTCTGGCGCTGCGTATTCAGGTCTGGCCTCTAGACGCGTGTATTTCTGACTGCAGAACACACACACACACACACGTGAACTGCAAATTGACCTCTCTCGAATCGAGTGACGCGAAGTCGATATAGACGGTACCTGGCGAATAATGTGTTTTATCTGCTTATCTAATGACACATTTTTTGTATATTTTGTGACAGCACGTCTCACCTAGTTGCAAAACATATGCCTGACGAATGATAAGTAAGTGGAGCGCTAGGCGCTCGTCTCGTGTTCCTTGTTTTATCTGACAGTTTGTTGTGACAGATTGTCGTTTGCAGATGAGACGACGAAATCGGAAATGTCACACTCGCCAAGTACGATGCTCCTGTACTGTTGATAGTGTTTGCATGGCTTGTTTTTTATTTACTGAGTGTAAAGAACACGCTGTACATGCCTAGGCTTATGCTTGTGTGTATTTTTGTTACAGGGGCCAAGCAAATTTCAAGAAATTATGTTGCCAATTGTGCATTAAAAAAAGAAGCAACAAAACACTGAACCATTGATTGATGATTGATTTACAGATCATTTTTAATTAATGGATGAAAAAGTGGAATATATAAAGTGAAAAAAATTCCACATTTTCGTCCATAAAAAAGTTATTTGAAAATTTGACTCCAACATTTTAGTCATATAATGTCAATGCTGAAAAAGTGACATTTTTCAAAAATTAAATGGAGCACCCATTTTGTCAAAACATTCTTGAGTCAGGGTAAAATAATTATTCTTCTTGAAAACTATATAAAAGTCATACAGTGCTGAATTTTAAAATCCAAATAACCATGACTTATCAGAATTGTGATTATTTTTACGAATTTTAACTCAAGTCAATTTTACTGACGCATGTTTC
Organism: Pycnopodia helianthoides; assembly: GCA_032158295.1. Lineage (NCBI taxonomy): Eukaryota > Metazoa > Echinodermata > Asteroidea > Forcipulatida > Asteriidae > Pycnopodia > Pycnopodia helianthoides. The sequence continues at coordinate 5,072,339 of CM063262.1, forward strand.
CAAAATGCCAACGGCAACTGTTGGTCTTAAAAACAAAATGATTGAGTTGGTGTTTGAATCTCTTGTCTAGGCACACTCGGTCTGTCCATCCAGCCAGTCAGTGCAGTGTCTATTGTTTGTGTTTACTGAGTCTACCTCTTTCTCTATGGTCTGTCGGTATCTTGTAGTTGAATACCACGTACCTAGCTGGGACAATTGTAGCTCTTGGTCACGTCCCGTAGACCTTAGACTGTTGGGAGGATCAGGGATAGGATATTTGCAACTAATTAGTATCTACTAATATCAGGGCATTAGTCACCAAAGGTAAATCCTAAAGTGCATGAAGGGCACTTTTAAGACAAAAACCAGGGTCAACAGAGGTCATGGCCTCCATTAGTTCCAGGGCCCAATTCTACAGAGCTGCTTAAAGGAACATTACAGAATTGGTTTTGCTCACAAAACAGTTGCTGGCAGTGTAAGCACTTTATGTAATCCACCATATACATAAACTGACAAACCTGTAAAAGTTTGAGATCGATCGGCCATCTGGGTCACGAGAAAATAGTGAAAAACCGATTACACATTTGCATGAAATCATATAGGTTCAACAAATGAATAAAACGCTCACTGAGCGATAAACTCCAATCGGAAAATCAGTTTATTCGTTTCTCATCAAATATGGCATTTCACACAGAAATTTTTCAAGGGATGTTTTTCTACTATCATCATTATTAGACGTGTAAGATTTATGTAAATCTGCGATCAAAAGTATATTTTACAATTACCAATTCTGTAATGTTCCTTTAAGCAGACATAGGCTACTGTGCTTAACAACTTTCTGCTAGAGCACAAATAAGCAGGATGCCAGTCACATCAAATTGTACATTTGACATGGTACTTTGGTTGGTAACCTTATTCTGGTAAGCAAAGTTTTGTTGTTCTTAGCTGCTTTTTGTGCTTAAGCAGCTCTATGAAATTGGGCCCTGTTCGTCCTTTCCTTTTGCTCTCCATATGTGTCTGCAGCCGCCATGGAAACCCCGGGAAGCAACCCAGATGAAACAGATTCAACATTGAGACGACCAATGAATGCCTTCTTGTTGTTTTGTAAGCGACATCGAAGCGTCGTCAAGAGTGGACATCCATGGCTGGACAACCGAGCCTGCACCAAGATGCTGGCTGATATGTGGGCAGTGCTGGACTGGGACGAGAAGTCCAAATACTTGCAACTTGCAAGAGAGGTACGGCAAAAAACAAAGCAAAACATAATAGCATCCCCGCCCGCTTCCTTTTTAGAGGCCGCCTCCTTTTTTTTTTTTTTTTAAGATAAATTATTACAATTTTTGACAACAAAATTTGATTCTTAAAGGCCCTGAACACTATTGGTAAGATCGAAAAACACAATGTTCACAGATTCACACATAACTTACATGATTTAAAGTAAGTAATGGTAGAAAGGGTTCCTTAAAGTATTTCTGCCTAAAATGCTATCGTTTCTGAGAAACGAGTAAAACAATAGTAATTATCGCGCGCGATAATTTGAAAAAACAGAAAACACATAAGATCTCTTTTCACTATTTTCTCGTGACCTCGATGACCAATTGAGCTCAAACTTTCACTTTTTTTTATGTTTAATCACACAAAATGTGGACACTGATTTTGAGCTGTTACCAAAAGTGTACAATACCTTTAAATACATAAACATCGTTTTTTTTTCCCGAAAGCATATATAAAAAACACACAGAAAAAAGCTGACAACCTTCTTTAAAAATAGTTTGGCCGGTTGTCTTGAAAAATTTATCAGGCGGCCATTTAAAAAAAAATTTCCGCCCCTCTTTTTAAAAAAGGCAGGACGCTAGAGATTTTTTGTTTTATTATATTGTCTAAAACTCACAAGTGTTAAAGTTTGGGAAAGCATCAGGAAAACAAAACAAAACCTTCTTTTGGTAACATTTGCCAGTGAGTTTACCAACCCATTTGAAACCATTTAAAACTGCTTAGGTTGTGTATGGTGGCACAAATGTACACAGAGATACACACAATGTGCGTACCAGCATATAAACCATTAATTTCATATATTAGTTATATTGAAATCAACAGATTTATTATATTGCATCATTTATCTATCATTCAAAATCAGAGTGGATGATATTGAATGGTCAGACAGTAAGAGGGTTGACAGTGTACTGCGTATAAACCATATTGTAGGCTGGCATAGTTTGTCTATCATTCGACACCACAGTGGATGGTATTGAATGGTCAGACAGTAGGAGGGTTGAGTGTGTGCTGTATAGCATTCAACACAATATTATATTGCAGGCTGGCATAGATTATATTTCATTAAAACCTCAATGGGTGATATTGAATGGTCAGACAGTAGGAGGGTTGTCTGTTTATTGTGTATGCATTCATCACTATGGCGATTAGGCATTCATGTAGTTTACTATCATTCAACACCACAGTGGATGATATTGAATGATCAGACAGTAGGAGGATTGACTGTGTACCCTGTATATGCTTTCACCACATGATATCATATTGCAGGCTGGCATACTTTATCTATCATTCATAACCACAGTGGGTTTATACTGAATGGTCAGACAGTAGGAGGGTTAATCTACTTTTCATTTCAAAATGATACATCTGGTTTTTCTTTTCAATTTCCCATAATGTATAATGCTATTAGTAATAAGCATTTTTGTGTTTTTGTGGGGTTTTTTTCAGTGCAAGGTGGCATTCATGAAGGCTCATCCAGACTACAAATGGTGTGGATCCAATAAGCAGAGCGTCAAGTCCAGCAGCCCGACCATGAAGACGAGGACCAAATCAGCAAGTGGGCACCTACCAAGCCAAAGCCTGGCAGTCTGGCCCCAAAGCAACTCATCGAAACAAGCTTATCTGCTCTCTTCCAGTAGAATATCACCAGGCAAGCTTGCTGGTAAGTTACAATAATCCTGGGCAAAAGTGTGATGCGATCAAGCTAAATGAGTCTTTTGTCGACCCTTGTCAATTTTAGTTTTTTGATCTATTTGAAAGAAGTACAATCTCCACTTTAAGGATATGAAAACCCTGTGTTGATACCACCTTTGGTTCAAAAGTTATGGAAGTTGAAACACCAAGAGACGTATAGAAATGTAGACCCCTGTCGACCTATTTTGGCCTGTTATTCAATAATGCATTTACCGACAAACGACTCATTTAGCTTGATCGCATCACAAGTGTTGAATGTTCACAGGAATAAGAAATTCCAGGTTTCTCATCTTTGAGAAGGAAAGGCTATTTTCATTTTGGAAAATCTTAAAGACTTTGGGAAACTTTGAAGGGGCGCCAAGGCCAAGACCAGGGGCAACAGAGGCCATGGCCTCCGGGCATCCGTGTAATTTCAGGCCTGAATTTCTACCCTTTTATGTCTGCCTGGTGAAAACAAAGCAGACTATTTCATAGTCTTAAACATTTGACAGGTTATTCAAAAACTTACCCCAGTTTGACCTTTCCTTACGGCCCATCCAGCAAGTTCAAAGGGTTTACTACCAAATTTAGCATATTATTGGATATGACATGTGATTTTCATGACGAAATTTTTTTAATTTTTTTTTTTCGGACACTTAATTTCTAGTTTTCTTTTGTGTGATGCAGATCCGAGCGATATGGGTGGATTGAGCATGCTGCTTCTTGCCGGTGAGCAGTCCATGAGCAAACCACCAACCTCCAGCAGTCTCACCCCAGGAACTCCGTTGTCCCCCAAATCCAGACTCTTTGAATTTGCTGAGGTAAGAAACCGTTCAGTGTAATCAAATGTTTAAAAATGATTATCTCTTTTCGAAACTTGTTGGTGCTTCAACAGCACTTTTAGGGAAACTGCTCCAGTTGACCATATTTTTTACCGTATGAGGGCGCTTTTGAAGGCTACGTAGGCGCTACTTTATGCGAAACGCAATCAAAACATACTGGTATTTAATCTGAAATGTTAATGTTGGTACGCGCGCGTACGCACAACCGTTGAGCGTGGCATGCATATCATTCGCCAAACAGGGCCCGAGGATGTGACAGGATTTGAAAATTAACAGAAAAGTTGAACAGATTTTTCAACAATATTACGCTTTTGAACAAAAAGGGCATTTATGAATGGGATAAAAGAGTAGTGACTCGGTCGTGGCCGTGTGATTCGGCTCTGTCCTATATCACACGGCCACGACCATGCCGGTTTTAAACGGCCGGTTAAAACCTTGTCGCATACTCCCTTATTCCCTTATTTAAGTCCAAACATGTTGGTGTGAAGTGACAGGAGAGGAGGATATTGGATAAGATTAAGGTCACCTTTAGCAAAAAAAGCCTCGGGAGTAAGGGGTTAATGAGAATGTGTTTAACCTTGCTTCAACAGATGTGCTCAGACAGGCTGGACCTGAAATACTCGCCTGATCAATCCTCCGGATCCGGTTGTTCCCATCAAACCATGTGTACCCACCAGACAGAGTCAGGGTTCCAGAGCAGTCAGACGGACAATGCTGGGTTGACTTCAAACACGGATTTGCAGAGAAAGAATCATGAAAGATTCAACTTTGACCCGCAGGAGATAAACAATAACAACTCGAGGGACGCGATCAGGAATAAGGAAAAGAGGGGGAAGTCCCCTAGAAAATTGTCCGCCATGAAAATCGGTAAAGACCAAGAACTCAAACAGGAATTTGAGGGTTTGAGTCGAGCGCTGCAATCAGGAAACGAGTGTAAAGAGCGCAAAGGTGAAGTACAGGGTTCGGCTGTGCAGTCTGGTGCTGAGGAGGCGCAATCCTCTGAGGATATGATGGATCTACCATCCAGCAGTGACGGAGGAGATTGGGTGGAGGAACAGGGTACTAGACGGACTTCAGCACGCTCTTGCAAGGGGCGTCTTTACAGGGAATTTGTCATGGAAGGTAGGAAACAAACATTTTTTGTGTGTTCGGTGACCACAGAGTGGAGGATAGTGGAGGACTGGCGTTGCATGTGGGCGAGTGGACCAGGGGAGTTAGGGTTGTAGAATGGCAAAGGTCGTGGGCTTGAATCCCACCAAAGTAATGCCTGTGGATTTTTTCACAGGACTCGCAGCGCTTTACAGACTTTAGTGTATGGGTTAAACCAAATAGTATGGAGTTATGGTTCTACCAAACCCAAAATCAAACCTCTGTGTTGTCCATTTGTAGGTAATCTGTGAATCCTTTAGAACGTAACCCCGTGGAAGTGGCGTGTCGTGACCGAGCGGTTTAGTGCATTGGACTCAAGTTCTGGTGGCTGAGTCATCAGGGTGTGGGTTTGAATCCCGGTCATGACGGGGGTTTCCCTTAACTTTTTTTTCCACTCGCCGGCCGGGCGATTCAACCAAAATTTTGGATTGCCCGCAGGTTTTTTCAATAGCCTGCATGTATATGTATGTACACACAAAATTTTGAAAACGTAAAGGAAAAAAAAACACCTCAAAACACGGAAGTAAAGTTAGCAAAATTGCGTTTTGGGACGTTTTTATCCCTTAATTTCTGCCCTAAATTATCCTTTTTCCATCAACAACCATTTTTATGGATTCATGTTTTGAGGATCGGTTGTTTTGAACTTCGTTTGCAATAAAATCTTCGTGAATCAGCGATCGGTCGACAACGCACATTGAGAAATAATTAAATGAACTTTGAACCGCATCGCCCTCTATCGGCAAAGTTGTTGATGTTTGATTAGACTTAATCCAAGGCTGTGTATTGTACACAATCTGCAGGCGTGCTGAACAATGTGCGGCAATTCCTTACTCCGTTCGTGAACGTGTACTGCGGTAAAGTTTAGCCAAGATCTTATGAATATGGTAATTATCAACGGCCATCAATGGCCAATCACAGCGTGCGGAATGTTGTTTAGCTTGGACTTTGAACAGTGGACTGTGTGTTGTGTATACGCTATGCATGGACTACCACCGGTGGGCGACCGAACGTTGTGTGTGGGGCCGGGTGCACTGGTTGATTCTCAGCAGTCAGCACCATGTGGTTATGTGCATAGTGTTTTAACGACTGTATACCGAAATGATCGCTCGCAATTTCCGATCGCGATCGCGGCCACATTAAATCCAGACTTGTCAAACTATTTTTAAAAGCTTTAGGTTAAAGCTTTCTTTGGGATTTTACCACTGTTCCCACATTTATTGTGAAAAGGAACAATTATTTGACTCGCCCGGCGGGCTCATAAAGGAAGGGTTTTGACTCGCCCGCCGCTACTTCTACCGGGCGACCGCTAATTTCGAACCCTGCATGAGTGACACTTGTGTCCTTGAGCAAGACACTTAAATGTAACTATAAATGCTTCTCAACACCCAGGGGTAAATGGGTACCTGTGGGGCAGAGATGGTTCTTGTGATTGATTCAGCTTGGTGCGCTACATACTTTGCAGCACAGGCTGTATACTCCCCAGGGAGCTGAGATGGTATAAGGAATGAAATAAATGGCCCGGTGACCAGGGGTAATAATGTTGGAGTGCCTTGAGCATCACTGAGTGATGGATCTGAGTGCTATATAAGAAGCCATATTCTTATTATTGATATACATGTACCAAGACGAAGAGGAGTTTACTATCCATTTTCACCATTTTAGTCCAGTCAAATTCCTGTTTGCTTCGATGCTATTTCAGGAATGTTGGAGTCCCTTCAGAGGCCAGAAAGACCGTTCAACTGCAAGAAAACATGGAAGCAGATGGACGGAAGCAGCCTGAGCGATGGTGATGACGTTGTGTTTGAACCCAGCCCAGATAAGCCCAAACGAGCAAGCCGAAGAAAGACCCGCAAGAGGACCGTCAGTGGATGTGGGTCGCTATCGAGCACTGCAGATTTGTGAGTTGATATTCCGTGATTACCATAGTACTATGGCTAGAGAAAAGCACTCTAGACCACTGGCCCCGAAGTCCAGTAATTTTAGCACTGACCTACATTGCACTTTGTACATGTACATTGTACATGGGCCGTGTAGTTTGGCCGCGTATTTTCTGCTGTAGCAAGAAGAAGCAGTATACCAGTCGCAGATGGTACATCTGACATGGTATTTTGGCTGGTAACCATATTGTGGTAAACATGATTTTGTTGTGTTAGCTACTTTTTGTGCTTAACAGCGCTATAAAATTGTGCCCTGGTTTCCTGGATAATATTATTAAGCTCACTTACTTGTACGTATATTTTCTCAGCGACTATGGTGAGATTGATGTCGAAGCTCGCCTCGCTTCCCTGCCCCAGTACTTGCCAGCACAGTTCAAACCTCAGAGTAAATCGCAGCATCACAAGAAGTCTACCTTCCTGTACAAGAATTCAACCTTCGTCAAGAAGGAAGGGAAGTCCACTCGTAAACACAACTCTAAGGGTAAGCGTTGTATGAGACCCAGCTACCACCAAATCCTCCGTTATCTGTTGTTTTGGATTTGCATGGAATTTAACCCTCTTGCTGTCTGACCATTCAATACCATTCACTGTGGTTTTGAATGACAGATAAACTATGCCAGCCTGCAATATGATACCATGAGGGAATGCATGTACACAGTACACAGTTTAGTTCTGTGCACAGTTGTGCCACCGTACACAACCTTGGCAGTCGAATGGTTTCAAATGGTTGGTCAACTCTCTGGAGAATGTTGCCAAGAGCAGGAGGGTTAATGGATTTGGTGATTGCCGGACCTAAGATTTATAAGGATTGTTCAAAGTTTCAGGATTCTCTTTTGCAAAACTGCCAGTTTGCCTTGAAAATGTGAACATGTACAATAAATAGAAGAGAGACAAAATGTTGCTGTTCTCAAACTTCTGGATTGTCCCTTTGAGGTGATAAAGGGCGTTTGAAAATCAGTTAAAAACTATATCCCAGGAAGTTCATGAAGCTTATGAGAGCATGTGATACTAAATCACAATGCCCTTTCAGGTATCATGACAACTGAGTTATACTCCTCGATGAAGAGAAGCAAGCTATGGGTTTCATACTAGACTTCAAGGTGAGTAGCCCCGACTTGGAGGTGTGAGACTGACGACTAAACTTTCTGATTTCAAAGACTGGTCAGACGTTGAAAAGGCTTTTTACTTTGTTTCCATTTTCATTAATTTAGGAGATCATTCTGCTGGAAAAACGCCCGTCGCTGGAAGCCGCAAACGTAAAGCACCCAAGTCCACCATTCTGCACCTGACTACCTACCAAGTAGACAGCTCAGCGAAAGGTATCAGAGAGTCATTTTGACCTGACAATCAAAAGCTCCTCCAAAATCCAATAATACATTGTGCTGGACTATTGTTAGCAAAAGTCTTCTGCAACCAATATGCTACTACTTTAAAGAGTGGCTTCAGGGTCAAATTCAGTTTTGTGATCCACTCATTTTCCAGTAGATAAAGTCCTTTTGAGAATAGAAAAGAAAAATTACAATTCTCCAACCGTTAAAATGCCTAAGTGCAAATTTATTATCAAAATCCGAAAACTTTTGATGACTTTTCTTTTTAAAATATACAATCTGTACATTTGTTGTTTAGGGAATTTTGTGTTCGTTCCCAAATTTTGATGATATTCAGTCAATACGGCATTGAATTTGACCTTTTGACTGGTTGTTGTCGCTTGTGTTCAGCACGCTCTCTCCGCCAGCCACTCCAGGGCAGCTTTCTCGCAGTTGTGTAGGGCTTCGATTCCTCCGTCTAGTCTGGTAATGGGACAGTCATTCACTATGTGATTCTGGTGCAAACATTCCTCTTTGTTTCGGTGCAAACATTCCTCTTTGTTTCAGTCACTTCAGGTACCTCATTCCTCTTTGTTTCAGTCACTTTGGGTACCCTCATTCCTCTTTGTTTCAGTCACTTCGGGTACCTCATTCCTCTTTGTTTCAGTCACTTCAGGTACCTCATTCCTCTTTGTTTCAGTCACTTCAGGTACCTCATTCCTCTTTGTTTCAGTCACTTTGGGTACCTCATTCCTCTTTGTTTCAGTCACTTCAGGTACCTCATTCCTCTTTGTTTCAGTCACTTCAGGTACCTCATTCCTCTTTGTTTCAGTCACTTTGGGTACCTCATTCCTCTTTGTTTCAGTCACTTCGGGTACCTCATTCCTCTTTGTTTCAGTCACTTCGGGTACCTCATTCCTCTTTGTTTCAGTCACTTCGGGTACCTCATTCCTCTTTGTTTCAGTCACTTCAGGTACCTCATTCCTCTTTGTTTTAGTCACTTCGGGTACCTCATTCCTCTTTGTTTCAGTCACTTCAGGTACCTCATTCCTCTTTGTTTTAGTCACTTCAGGTACCTCATTCCTCTTTGTTTTAGTCACTTCGGTTACCTCATTCCTCTTTGTTTCAGTCACTTCAGGTACCTCATTCCTCTTTGTTTCAGTCACTTCAGGTACCTCATTCCTCTTTGTTTCAGTCACTTCAGGTACCTCATTCCTCTTTGTTTCAGTCACTTCGGTACCTCGAGCAATACCAGGCTTTTCACTATGGACGGTCAGCGAGGGAACTCTGATGGGGCGACGTCCATTGATCCTGAAACAATGAACAGGGTACATCTCAAGGAGGCGGCTCAAGATGTCTTCAGTATTGAAGTGTCATCTGTGGAGACCAAACCGTTCCCAAGGTACATCAAACAATAATTAGCTTAATTTTTTTCATGCATTTTTTCCAACCCAGGGTGTTCAAAGGCACATGACAATGGGCAGAAATTACTGTTAGTTACACATCAATACAATACAGCGAGAGAATTTAAAAACAAGAAACATTGATCATTGTAACGAAAAAAACATACAAGTACCAAATACATACTGTTAGAACAAAATAAATTTTAGGTTTGATCTTTGGTATTATATCCAATGCAGCCCTCTGATGACAGAATCCCATCAGCTTCCAAGAAGCACGACGAGTCACGTCATCTCTGCTGCATCCTCAGTTCATCGCTCAGTCTTGACGGTGTCGTAAACAACCATCAATCAGGTAACCCCTACACTAATTCACAAGAGTATTGTGGCTAAGCAATCTCGCACACTTGACTTGTGTTCAGGGCCAAATTTCACGGCTCTGCTTAACGCCAAATTCTGTGCTTGGGATCACCACTCTTCGCTGGAGTACGCATGCGCACAAGCAAAAATTCCCTGCCAACCTGTGAGATATGCTTGACGTAAGCTCGGAATTCCCTGCTTCCTTAAGCACTGAATCTTGCTTACAGTAAGCAGAGTCATGAAGTTGGACTCTGATCCATCAGAAGGGGGGGGGGGGTGTTCATGTCACTTGGGTCCATGGGCAAGACACTTGACTTTAATTGCTCCTTGTAATCCAGGAGTATATAGGGTACCTTTGATGGTAATGATTGCTGATATAAATGATTAGCAACAGGTGCGCATATTTTAGTTGCCGGTGCTGCATACTCCTAAGGAGTTGAGATTGTTTCATGAACGTCTTATGGCGTGATTAAATAGTGCTGAATGAATGCAATCAATTTTGATCATTCATCCATCTCCTGATGAAAATGCTGTCCAATACTGTTCGCTCGTCCCCAGCGCCTTGCCTTAAAACCAAAGGCGCTGGGATGGGCAAACGTATCGTTAACGTTAATGCTCAGTCCCATGCTCAGTCCCATCATGCATCACACTCACGCTGCAAGCACTGTACGCATGACGTACTTCCTGAACAAGAATCTGTGCAAGCTGATTAGCCCATCCCAGCGGTCCTGGATAGGCCGCTGGGGCCGAGCGAATCCAATACTGGTGATACACCATGCACTGCGCCCTCTATGATTCACCCGGAGAGGTCATTTCCCCCCAAAATGGGTCGCCCGAACTACATGGGCAGTTTGCACCTTCAAATGGCTGACATGAATATTGAAAAAACAAACCATTTCATGCTTTGCAATCTATGAACTAACTTAAACGATCGGGGGTCATGCTGCGAGCGCTGCCAGGCGTCTAAAAAGTTTGTTGACATTTTCCCATGATGCACTGTGGAAATGGCCTCCCCTGTATAACATCTTAAAGACACTGGACACCTTTGGTAATTGTCAAAGACCAGTCTTCTCACTTGGTGTTTCTCAACATATGCACAAAATAACAAACCTGTGAAAATTTGAACTCAATTGGTCGTCGAAGTTGCGAGATAATAATGGAAGAAAAAACAACCTTGTCACCGCGAAGTTGTGTGCTTTCAGATGCTTGATTTCGAGACCTCACGCGTGAGGTCTCAAAATCAATTCAAATAAATTACTTCTTTCTCCATTGCTCTCCATTGCTTGTTACCAAGTAAGTTTTTATGCTAACAATTATTTTGAGTAATTACCAATAGTGTCCAGTGCCTTTAACATGATGGAAAGAATGACCATTTACGAAAAATCCCGTTGACTGGGTGGCGCGAGAGCCAAGCGGAAGTACGGCTAAGTATGGAGTTGCAGGCATTTGGAGGCGCAAGCTCATGGCTAGGCCGATACGGTCCAAACAGCATTTTTAACGAGACTAAGTAACTCACCCAGATTGTATCAATAACTTGTATAGACCTTATGCTTTGACGTCATCACGCCGCCATCTTAGAGGTAAAACGATGACGAAACAATGGAAAAAGCACATTTTGTACGCGCGGCGCAGAGAATGAGCCAATGAGCAATCTTCTTTTGACCTCTAGACGAGGGCGCTCTACTGAAATGACGTCATGTGCATAAAGGTCTATTTGGGGCGCCATTCAGTTCTCTCAAACACATACACATAAAAGAACCAGAATTAATCAACATTTAAGGTAATCACATAATTCATCAACTTATGGTGCATTTTTAGCTATATTTATTTGGAAATGTTTAGTTTTCTTTTTTAGTAATGACTAATGATTAGAAATGTGGTTTCTATTTCTTCTGTCAGAAGACATTTAAAAGAATATGTTACCACCTAGTAGGCTTATATAGAAGATGTATTTTTGCATGGTTTACCTTTCCCCAAGGTCTATATTGAAACACTAGAAACTATATTTACGTGAAAAGGAAGATGTAATTTCTTGGCTTTACCGATTTCAGCAGTGCTGCTCTTTACAGACAATGTAAACAAGACATTTTTGTTATCTACACTGTCAGCAGTTTTAATGTATTTATAGTAGTTATTCTGTTATTGTTCGGGGTGCCAGTCAGAAGCCATACAACCGTTAACTGCCGTTTAGCCAGGGATCACACCCAAGTTTGCGATACAACCCTGTACGTTAATCCGGAGGTCGTTGGTTAAAATCCAGCCCTAGTAAATTTTTCAAAGATATTGACAAAATAGGGAGACCGCCAACATAGAGCTAGATAGCTCAGTTGGTAGAGCGCCAGTACGTTAATCCAGAGGTCGTTGGTTCAAATCCCGCTCTAGTCAATTTTTCTTTGTTCAACCCCATACTATCAAATTTTACCTAGTCAGTTTCCCTTGTGGTTCATTACTTGACATTTTTATTGCAATTGGTACGAGTTATCAAAACCTTGTCAAAATCTGCTGGGATGATGCCTAATTTTCCAACTTGAAGAACTGACCTTGAGATAAAAGTGCAGTCTCCCGAAGACAAGTTTGAAATGTCAAGACTTTACTTGATTCTCATCCTTGTTCTTCCTCAAAAGCCAACACTTCTCCCAAATATTTTTAACTCACAGGGTTGTTACCCGAAAACCTACTCAGTTCTTTCTTCTAACACCATGCAAGCTTTAAATTTTGACTAGTACAGATACAGAAGAAAAAAAAGAAGAAAAACTAAATTCTTGTAGATTTGCTTATAAAGAAGTCTGTTTGGTTGTGTACATTATTTAATACCTCTCCAAACCCTGACCCTAACCAGTCCCCTGTCCCTAAGTGGAGACCCGCTGGTCCTCGTCCCAAAACGGAGGACCTCCTGTCCCCTTCCCTAAACTGAGGAACCTCCTGTCCCCTTCCCTAAACGGAGGAACCTCCTGTCCCCGTCCCTAAACGGAGGCCCTCCGGTCCCCATTTCTAAACGGAATCCCTCCGGTCCCCGTCCCAAAACGGAGGACCTCCTGTCTCCTCCCCTAAACGGAGGACCTCCTGTCCCCTTCCCTTAACGTAGAACCTCCTGTCCCCTTCCCTAAACGGAGGCCCTCCTGTCCCATTCCCTAAACGTAGAACCTCCTGTCCCCTTCCCTAAACGGAAGCCCTCCGGTCCCCATTTCTAAACAGAGGACCTCCGGTCCCGTCCCTAAACGGAGGTTCCAAGGGCCCCGATATTGCTGTTGGCACAGTTTAGGCTACGTGTAATTGTAAACTTTTTTTTTTTTAATTTCTGGTAATGAAACCATTTTCTCCTCAAAAGTGCCTAGCACTTTATCCAATAGTTCCAATACTAAAACGGTAGTACATGTTTATAGTGCTGTGTTAAAATGAAAATGCATATTTTCATACATAGTTGAAGGAAATGAAAATGCCAATTTGAGGTATCTGAAAGAAGGCATCGACTACTACCTGTAAATAATAAACAATATTTTTGCATGTTGTATGTATTTAAATGTACAGTAGATTTTTGGAATTTGCTGACTTTTGGCGACGCTAGGTGGCAGCATGTACCAGGCACAATTAGATGTTGTTTATTTAAGTGTGCACATGGCTCAAGTTATGTTCACAATGCGAAACTTTTGAGACGATAGCGGGCGTCCCATCCCACCGGACCTTTTCCAAATACTACGGCCGTGTCTGAATCAATGGCTTCGGTAGTGGCTATGGTCGGAACGCCCAAAAAGTTGTTTCAGCCAACGGCCATAGCCGTAGCCAAAGTCGATTGATTCAGAAATAGAACTCGGCGAATGTTGTGGGTAGTTATCTGTGCATATCTGCTTTGAGGCGAGTCAGGCGCGCTACCATTTTAGCTGTGTGGCAAATTGCAGATTTCCCATTGGTTGAGCTCGTTAATTTTGCCATACAGACATGTCACATGGTATTGATACGCTATGTCCACAGTTGACATATAGAGGGCGTACACAGAAGACACAGACAACAATCGAGCTCAGCATTCTCTGTGATCTATTTCTATGATTCGGACCAAGCCTACTTCGGAAACACTTTTTACGCATGCGTAAGCCGTGGAATGAGGTGTCTGCTGATCGATAATAACAATATTTGTCATTACCTAGACCAGCATGCACCTCAGTCCACGGCTTACGCGTGCATAAACAAGTGTTTGCGAAGTAGTACATTGTTCTCAGCGACGAGAACAATAGTAAAAGACCGGTGAGTTGGACGCCCGCTATCGTCCCAAAAATAATCCATTAGTTTACCTTGTAAGTCTGCTGCCACATAGCGTTCCGAAGCCTCATTATATTTCTAAGAAATGTAATAATGAATTGAATCATTATGTATTATATCTAATGTAAGTTAATAGTACATAGTTTCCCCTGTCAACGAAAAGCAACAAGATTTTAGAAAATATGTTGCCTTTTTCTGAACTATTTATTCCAAATGGCAATCAAAATTGCGATTTAAAATTTTAAACAGTCGGAGCCAAATAGTTTTCCAGTATTCATGTTTTAACTTTATTTATCCAAATAATGCATGTACCCTTCAGCAACATTAATTGTAATGGTGATTGTTATGAACGGACATCAAATTCAACCCTTTTTTAACTGTAAAGTTCAGGCGTGATCTTTTTCCTCTTTAAGTCTGATTTCCGACTTTTTTGCCCTCAGAAAAATCAGCAAATTTATATTAGATAGCCTGAAAGTCTACAAAAAACCTGTATCACATGAACATGAGGTAAGTCAGCCCTTGTGCAAAAAAAAAAAAAACCCAAACAATTCCTACTTTTTTTTAAGGGCGTAGTATCATGCTTGAATGTTACAAATTAACTACCTTTGGTTTGTACCTTGTATAAGAAGAACATGTAGTAAAATTACTGATCTGTTCTTCCAAATTTGGATTTTTAAAAAATTATTGGTTACTTATAACTCTTCCCTAGCAGGAACAAACTCTATACGCATACGTTAACTGAATTTACTCAAATCTGCACAGCACGAAACTGGTTTGCGCACTATAGATTAAGGGTTAACAGAACAGTTCCATAACAAATGTATTTTTATCTCAGTAATATTACGTAATTTTATTTGATAGCGTCTAATATGTCAATTCTCTTAAGAACTGTCTCAGTGAGATTTTAACCTCTATACTTGCCACCTTTGAAATGTACATTTGAATGAAATTATCATTAATTACTGAAATTGCTTCCTTTCCATTATTAATAAATAGTCTATAATTAAATAGTTGTGCTGAGAGAAACAAAGTGTTCAAGTTACTAGTTATTGTCAATTGATACTGGTGCGAAGTTGATAATCAGTGAGCTTTCAGATCGAAGCTAGGTAGTTCTTTTCTGACATAGACCAGTCCATATAATTTCAGTCCAATTTCATAAGTCAGGGTTCGGTTTCACAAAGAGCTGATATTGATCTTAAAGGAACATTACAGAATTGGTTTTGCTAACAAAACAGTTGCTGGCAGTGTAAGCACTTTATGTAATCCACCACATACATAAACTGACAAACCTGTAGAAGTTTGAGATCGATCGGCAACCTGGGTCACGAGAAAATAGTGAAAAACCGATTACACATTTGCATGAAATCATATAGGTTCAACAAATGAATAAAACGCTCACTGAGCGATAAACTCCAATCGGAAAATGAGTTTATTCATTTCTCATAAAATATGTCATTTCAGACAAAAATATTTCAAGGGATGTTTTCTACTATCATCATCATCAGATCGTGTAAGTTTTATGTAAATCTGTGATCAAAAAGTATATTTTACAAGTTTTTTCTTACCAATTCTGTAATGTTCCTTTAAATCGAACCATAGAGTTGTCTATTAGAACTAGAGGGTGTACAAAACCATGTGACAAGGCCCGGCAAGAAGCATTTTTAGCCACTGAGAAAATGGCGCTGACCCAATCATGTAACACAGGTCACGCACCAGTTAACACAACCAACATTTTGTTAATGGACATCTGTATGTAATAGATGAATTGCAATACGCGTCATTGACCGCCATCTTTGATGTAAAACGATGGAAAAGTGCACGCGTGTACGCAATACGCACGACTCTCGGCCAATGATAGCTCTTCACGCGTGCACAATTCATTAAAGATGGTGGTCAATGACGGCGTATTGCAATCCATCTATTTACCCATAGGGATTCGTGCCCATGGTGGGACAGTACAGTTACGTATCTGCCAGCCTCGCACCCAGGAGAGATCGATCTCGCCTCGCCAGTTTTCCCCCAGCACGCGCAACTCGCTGACATCGGCGCGATGCCCATGGTAGCGTGCTGCTTGTCCGCCTGGGGAACGCTCTTTACGCACGCTCTCGTAAGTTGGCGCAGGCTTTTACTCGCGTCAAGTTAGGCATTTTGTACAGCTAGTTGCGCGCGTCAACATCACTAGTTGGCGATGCGCCTGGGCCGCGATTTTTTTTTCTTCGTACCACACGCTGGCTATAGTATACACGCGTAAGGTATGGGCGCCTCCCCAGATCCCTTCACCGTTGACCCCGTCGTAGCAAGTGTGTGCTACAAAACACAAAATGCGCCCGGGCCGTGGTGGTGCGTAAAATAAACTTATTGATACACTGGGTCATCATCCCGAATTGATGTCTTTACCAATCCTACACTTTGGCTTTGACATCTCGAAATTTGATTTCAAATGTTTTCAAAATATTTCTCTACAACGATGCTTCAATTAGTATAGGTGCCCCATTAGTGTCGGTAATTAAAGTGGAGTGGTCAGGCACATGTTTGTTTATAAATTCTGGCGACTTCCAGAGGTATTTTCTTTGGAATGTGCTTCTGACCAGCATCCCTCTACAAAACCGCGGCACCACGGGCACTTTCGAAGTGAAACTCAACTCTCTTGACCTGACACTGCGGTTGCCAGCTCGATAGGGTAGTACTATACTAGTAGTATGGACACTTACGTGTGTGTGCCGCGTGAGCTTTTCCTTAACATGGGCCGGTTTGTACGGGGGACCGAGACGGAGATGATGGAACCAGGTCCGCGTCCGCAGCAGCGGCCGTGGGGGCTGAGCGTCTGGACGACGGTACCTCTCTACGTTGGGACACGCTTCGATGCTCAACAAGGTTCGGTAGTTGTTGCTCCGCGAGCGGGTTCCGTTGGTAACAGGCAATACCCACGGGTAGGTTTATCAAATTTGGACTTCTGGGGTCGATTTCACAAAACTCTTCCTAACTTAGGACTAGTCCTAGGCAATGCTAAGAGATAGGACTAGTCCTAAGTTAGGACCAGTACTTAGGACTTGTCCTATCTCTTAGCATTGCCTAGGACTAGTCCTAAGTTAGGAAGAGTTTTGTGAAATCGACCCCTGGTGTACTTTATCCTGTCAAAGTTAGGCCTATTATGTAAATACTGCAAAAACCGGGTGTTCAAACTGACACCATGCGTGTTGTCACAAAGAAACCAAACAAAGAATCACAATTTTACCTATAGGGTGTTAAAATAACACTCATTGCTGCCAACACAATTATATTGGTGTTATTTTAACACCCAGTGATATTAAATTGGAATCTCTCTTGTGTATCTATATTAAATGTGACAACACCCATGGTTTAAATTTCAACACCCACGTTTTTGCAGTGAATGAGTAACAACTTCTGTCTGGAAACATGTTTATAATACACTTTACTTTTACAACACTCACCCACCCAATGAACGTAACATGAAATAAGCTTTTATGTGCTCTTCTTTCTTTCTTTTCATGTTTTTCCCCTGAAAGGCATGGTGTACTTTTGGTAACTACTCCACAAGTTAATGACCATAAAAACTGAGTTGGTATAGAGCTGTTTGTACTTTAAAACTTTGTTGGAAACCACCCCCCCCCCCCCCTTTGCAGTAATGTAGTTTTGGAGAAGGAGGTAAATTTTCAACAAGTCTTTCTCAGGCATCTAAAAGCACAGAATGCAACAAGGGTGTCTTTTTCTGTCTTTTTTTGCAACTTCGATGACCAATTGAGCCCAAATTTGTACAGGTTTGTTATCTATGTATATGTTGGGATACACAAAGAGAAGGTACTGGTCTTGGACAATCACCAAAAGTATGCCCTACCTTTAACACGCAAAATGTATACACTTGAATTCCTTTTTTTTTATTAAGGAATTTTTCCACTTCCACTTCCATTGTTGTTATTTTGGCATATTTTTAAGTCATTATGATGGGCAACGAGTAATTTTTGCGAAGGTCTCCGTAACTTCATGTTTATGATTGCGTTTGTCAAAAAAAAAAAAAAAAAAAAAAAAAATCTAAATTTTATTTCTTCTTAACGCCACCAATTCAAACCAACGAACTCTTAAAGGGAACATTCAAGACTCATCTAGTTTGCAGTTTAACATCTTTCTTATGACTCAAAGGGACCCTTAAAAGCGATTTTAAGTAGTGTGACTGACCCTTAGGCCCGAAGATCCCTGAGCAGAGAAGAAGATGAAGAAAAAAAATAATAATGTACAGTTTTTAGATGCATGAGGAAAACTCCAAATTCGGAAAACCCAATCCAAGTGCGGAATTCTATACCGGTGTCATCAGACTCGGTTGAATGGCAGGACATTTTTGAATGTCCGTTTCTAAGGGCTCTGTATGTAAAAAATACCACATGTTTTTATGATTGTTGAAGATATATGATCTTTGGTCTTGGGGATCGGAGCAACGACCGATTAGACCCCTTGCATTGGCGGCCATCTGTGATGAAATGTGTATTAGGATTGTACTCAAGTTTATGCTGTACTTTTTTTCACCTTGGCAAATTATTTTAACTAGCCAGGCGTACTCGTTCCAAATTCACCGAGCAGCACGCGTGCTTTTCGGAGTTAGTATTTCGCCTGAGGACGATCTGAGCATACTGATCGAAACGTCGACTTGTTAAAACCACCAGTTCTCTTCAGAACCTCCACAAGTCAGAAAGAGATTTGTTAAGCTCATTAGACGACGGACTTTAAGCAACAATACGTCCCAAGGTTTCGGGCGGTAACTTTTTCGGTGTAGATCTCTGAACAAACTGGACCAGAGATTATTTAGGGATTTCATTATTGAGAGTTGAATGACGAGAGCTTCCAGAAGCAGTTGATCATCTTGAAAGATGTACAAGGCAATTTGTTGATAATTGTTGATAATTACCACAATTATACAAAAAAAAGCAGTACGGCTGTCTGCGGATTTGTTTCTTCAATATGCAAAGTTCTTTAAGAACATCTTCTGACGCAAACCGTCATCGGCTGACACAATCTGCGGCGTTCTCCTGACCTGTTACTCTAGTAAAATATACACAAGCCTGTTAACGCGAGGGCGAAAAAAAGCAATGGTAAACACCTAGTGTTGACTTGGCGATCGTGTTTATGGAGAAGGTGCGGCTTTGGCGTGTTGCAGTGGTGAGCTACTTGGGGCGATTGTGATGATGACAGGTGGGTGTTTGTTTTTACTTGCAATATGGATTGTACCAACTATCTAAACTAAGTCACGCAGAGATCATTTCCGGCACCTTAGCTGAACCCGAATTCAATCAATTTTGCTGCAGTCATTACAGCAACGTGTGCAGTCAAGTTTTAAAGAGTAGAAGATGGGTTGTAAACAAATTAATAATAACAAACTTTGTTCTTGTACCTTAAAGGCCCTGTACACTATTGGTAGGATCGAAAAACACGATGTTCACAGATTCACACATAACTTACATGATTTAAAGTAAGTAATGGTAGAAAGGGCTCCTTAAAATATTTCTGCCTAAAATGCTATCGATTCTGAGAAACGAGTAAAACAATAGTAATTATCGCGCGCGATAATTTGAAAAAACGGAAAACACATAAGATCTCTTTTCACTATTTTCTCGTGACCTCGATGACCAATTGAGCTCAAACTTTCACAGGTTTGTTTGTTCATGCATATGTTTAATCACACAAAATGTGGACACTGATTTTGAGCTGTTACCAAAAGTGTACAATACCTTTAAAAGCCAAATCGTCTGTGGGTCGGTTCACCACCACTTATTGAAGATTGTATGTTTCTCAATACTCGGCTTAGCTAATTCCTTTCTTGCATTCTTGCCAATTGTTGCCAAACCGTTGTGTTTTTAATATAGTTATAATATTCATGTCGTCATTCTGCACAACTACTTCTTACTGCTATTATTACCTTTATCAGAGTCATTGTTAGTATTATTATTACTATTTTAGTTCCACGTGTTCCTCTTCTTTAAGTTTAATTATTAATGTTTTGTCTGTTTGTTGATTTCGTGTTCGGTATGTACTTGTCAGTATAGGTATTTCAATAAAAGCCAATTCTTTTGGCTTCTGAAAATGCCCCCATATTGGTTTGCTCCTAATCCATTTCATTATTCTGTTTTGTTTTCTTCGATCATTTCTTGATTGTCTTTGTTTTAAATAGTTGCTCAAAATTTTGTTTATTTTTTTCTTAATCTTTCACCAATATTGAAAGAACTGTCGAATTGAATTGAATGTATATAAATTATTTTCCTGAGGAATATTGGAGGAGGCAAGACTGCTTTTCCATGTTAGGACTAAAATAGCATCGCCTAATCTTACCTGATGAATTATTCATAGGCTGGTTGTATAGTGCGTTTATTGAATACCAACCTCTACGCTTCCAAGAACCGATGACGTAATGATACAGCAAAACTGAAACTGAAACATTCAAGTACCAAAGGAAAAAACAACATCCAATTAAACTTTCACAGAGTCGGCTGTGTATACTTGAAACTCAACGACAGTAGGCTTAATGCCATACTTCGCGTGTTGTTATAAAGTGAACAAGTAAAACGACTTCTTGAACATGTCTATCAAGTCTCACCAACACGCAAACAGTTTGAACACTTAATCATATCTTGCAGTTTTCTTCCGCAACATTCCATGCGATGCAAAACAGATCGGCTTTTTGGTTTACGGAACCATTCATTTGGTTCCAATTCTTCGATCTCATGGGGGTGCGGGCTTCCGCACCGTGCTCCCTACCCCCGCTGGTTCTCCTTCTGGTAATTAGTCGCAGTATTCAATCTTCACCTTCGATTTCAACTCCTTGCCAAATCTAGTTTTTGTACCAAACAAAAAAAAATCCTATCACCAAACCTCCATTATCATCATCATCATCATCCTTGATAGCGCAGTCTAGTTCCACTTATTTTGTGTAAACATTTTAATGCAATGCCGTAAACAGATAACCATTCCCTACGCAAATGTTGTTTTTAGCTTCGTTGATGACGGCGGTAAACGCTAACGATCAGCCGCAGATTACCAGAAGAAAACATTATTTAGAAGTGGAACGAGAAGGAGGTTAAGCATGAGCAATGATTGATGTCCCCAATTAAAGCAGGTCGTACATTCCGAGTGATGACACCGCAATATCAATTAGTGGCTATTTTGTGTCGATCAGATACAACAAACAAAACACCATAATTAGCGTGTTTTTCAAGAACAATGTTATTTTATACAATAATATTATTTGTATATTAAATGCCGAAAGAGTGGACTGTGAGGCGTGGACGATGACCCCGATAAAAGACGAGAAATCACGAGTATTTAGGTTATAAACTCCAGGGTGTTGTTAATATGAGGTCATGTGGAAACTGTTCAGCGTGAATGTGTTTATGACTGATAACACAGGCTCTTATATAGCGCACGTCCGAATAAATGACCATTGCGCCACTTTACTTCGTTCCCTAAACCATCTTAGCTCCCTTGAGAGTGTACCTCCTGTGCTGCCAATTGTGTAGCGCAACCAGCTAAATCAATCACAAGAAACCGCACTCTGCTCTCACAGGTATCCATTTATACCTGGGTGAAGAGAAGCAATTATGGTTAAGTATCTTGCTCAGCCTGACCCGGATATGAGTCAGGCCCCTAGGACCTGGAACCCTGGTCAATACTGACTCGGGAGTTGTTGTTTTTTGAGGTCGAGACCGATTAACTTAAAATTTCACAGGTTTTTCATTATTTGTTTTTATATTAACTGGTTTACATAAAGTTTGGATGCTAGTCTTTTTGACAATTACCAATGTTGTCCCCGTACCTTAGTGTAAAACTCGCGTAATGTCGACTCATTCGTACATTTGAATTTTCACGATATATGAGTTCGTCGCCTGGTTTTCTGGATTGTGCCAATCGACACGTTTCGCGCGCGTACTCTCTGGGGGGAAAGATAGGGTTCCAACTTACAATAACCGGAACATGAAAAACAAATCGCACTTTAAACGTTCAGCTTCGCGCTAGGCTCGAGTAAGAAACGAAATTATCCCACCCAAGCAGATAAAAACCATTACTCTGCCAAATCACCAGTCACTCTGTGTACATATACCCTTACAGTATAAATATATAATCTCAGTGTGTCGCGCTTCTGGGGTTCATTAGGTCAACGCTAACAAGAAGGTAATACAGTGTCGGGACATTGTGAACAGGTTCTCCTTTATGAAGATTAATTTATCAGCGATAACTCCCCGTACTGTCAGCTATTAGTGAAAGGGTCTACTAGGTCGCACTTTTGGTGATTAATGAAGTGCTTCTGGTGGGATTTGGTGCAGTATGTTTCTGTAGTTTGTTTTTACCAGGGGCTTGTAAATAAGTACCCAATATACTGCAGACATAAATATTCATAAATCAAGACACCCCAATAAGGTGGTGCTCACATGATATTATTAAAGTGTTACTGATATAATAGGGATATGCGTTTTTTGTAATGGTATCAACGAAATTTCTTTATGGCTTAGTCCGTGTCCGAAGTGGTGGCTGGCTGTGGCTGTTGCTACAAGAGTGCTGTTATAGTCCACCTATATATGCTCCAGCGAACGTTACCGTGACAATCAAGCCGTAGCCGCAGCCACTAATTCGCACACGGCCTTTAACCCCGTTACAGGCATGGCGTAACTTTGGATGCTACGAGGAGTTACGGCACGATGGGACAAAACCACACGAGCGTCATTGTAACTGGGTGTGTTTCCTTCAATCAACCCTCCATAGAAGTCAGGCGAATATTCTGGTCTACAAAATAAAAGGTATACTACTATATGCTTTAAAGATATACTCAACAATGTGTAAAATGATTTCCTTAACACTCTAAAAACTGCCGGGTCAGAATAATAGACCCTTCCTATGAAATATGTTAATTACATTCACGCATGCGTACAGACGCTGCTGTTGGCAAACGCCATAGAGTTGTGCACAAGGCAGACGCACAAACGCGTGTGCGTCACGCCACAATCAATCCCATGCAAAAAAGGCGCGATGTTCACTCATTTTGCCAACCAGTAGGGAGAGTGCGCACGCGCGATGTTCAATTTGCATATTTCATGGGAAGGGTCTATTTACCCGGATCCGGGTCCCGTGGAGCAGTATGACCCGGAATCTGTGTCAAAAGGACACATAAATGAGATCAACCTGGCGCAGGAAACGAAATATTATTTCGAAGGAATGACACAACATTTCGAGATGAAACACTCTCGCTGAAGAAATTACCAAACGCTCACTTGAAATTAGTTTAAATTTGAGTTACTTGCTCCTGATAAGGAAGTTTGCTGAAGGCCTGGGCCAAATCTCATGACGAAGAACAAAACACTTTGTATGGTTCATGTTTTTACCTTTCATTTTTTGTTGCACCTTTTTGGATCCGTACCCTCCCCCCTAAAAAAACCATTAATTAAACACAAAACAAACAGCGTGCTTTTTAAGGTCAAAAGTTTGAATTCGCATGAGACTTGCATGCGCGCTTTGTTTCGAAACGTAAACTGTATTGAACCTCGAATGATAAACACAAATTTCCAATAACACTCGTCTTGCTTTACTGTATACAATCAATTGATTATATACAACAATGTCACATGTGAAACACAAACTAATTTGTATGAAATCGCAATAACTCTTCTTAAAAAATAGTTTTGTTTTGTTTTTGTTTGGGACAGGGAGCCGGTGTTTGAGGTGACACAGTTCATCCCAGCTTGCACGGAACTGATTGCATTCTTCCAAATAACGGACCACAGCATACGTAGTATACTCAATAGAAACACAAATGGGTATGCTGCAGCGCTGTGTACCCCCGGCTCAACAAATTCAAGGTAGGGAAGTTTTTAAAGCACCGACTTGACAAAGGATGATTTTGTTTTGAGGTCATTGTTTAATGTTATTTGCATTATTCTTAAAGGCAGTGGACACTAATTGTAATTACTCAAAATAATTATTAGCATAAAAACTTACTGGTAACAGTAATGGAGAGGTTGACAGTATAAAACATTGTGAGAAACGGCTCCCTCTGAAATGACATAGTTTTCGAGAAATGAAGTAATTTTCCACGAATTTGATTTTCGACCTCAGAATTTGAGGTTCGAAACAACACCTGAAAGCACACAATTCGTGTACAAGGGTTTTTTTCTTTCATAGTTATCTCGCAACTTCGACGACCAATTGAGCTCAAGTTTTTACAGGTTTGTTATTTTATCCATATGTTGAGATACACCAAGTGAAGCAGACTGTCTTTGACAATTACCAATAGTGTCCAGTGTTTCTTTTTAAAGAGGGCCGCTCCAATGTCAAATTAGTTTTATGATGCACCCATTTTCCAAACGAGTCCTTATGAAAATGGGGAAAAATGACAAACCTCACACATAATTGGTGTAAAATGTCACTGGAACTCTAAAAACTTCAAGAAGCTTAATTCAATATCTGATGATCGGATAAAAGATACAAAAAGAGAAACATTCAACCATCTTTAGCGCACAACGATGTGGGGTTTATCAGACGTCTAAGCCTTGGACAGCAAAACACATTCAACCCTCTTAGACTATCTGACCATTATCATCCACTGTGGTTTTGAATGATATACAAACTACGTATACAGCCTGCAATATGAAATCATGTGGTGAATGCGTCTACACAGTACACACGTGCAACCACGTGCTTTCTCCAAAATTTTAATCACGGGAAGCGGAGGGGGACAAGTATTGCTTGGAATTGCTATAAAACAGACACAAATTACGCTTAAGGTAGGGTCATCGTGTTTTTTTTTCAACGTAAAGCTTATATTTTAAGATACAATAAAAGTCACATGTGAAAGTTTAGCTGAGTACAGTGTGTACTTGTTGAGAAAACAGGACAAAACTGTCACGATGTTTTCATCATGAACGTCGAACCCATCCATATTAAGCTAAGTGACGACGGGTACCAGCCGCATCTCCGGCTGTAGCATTCAAAAACGGACACCGCGAAAAGTCTAATCTCCAAAAGCCGCCTTTAGGCGATCTTTTACTGTGCGAGCCGTTTATAATAATAAAGATGAATTGAAATTGAATTAATTTGGGTTGAGATTGTTGATGTGAAGGATTAGCAATCTGTGAGCCAATTAGTTACCGGTGCTGCAAATTCCAAAGGAGTTAAGAAGGTTTCAGGAATGCTTAGGACCCGATGAACAGGGGAAAACAACGTCAGGCGCTATAATAAAAATTATGATACGCCTAATACAAATAACTGTTAATAAAAGGAAAGTTGTCCCTTTGATGTCATTGTTAAATCCGAATACTTAAAGAGAATTGTTTTATACTAAAACGATGTCCAAAACAGATAAAGAAATACGTTGGTCATCGATGTGTTCCAACTCAACACGAAAGCCATCACCAACTGGAGACTCAACAGCTTCGGGTGGATTAACGGCTCTTGGCTACCTCCAGGCCGGTACACCGATGGGAGCCGCGTTGATGAAGGAGACACCATTATGGGTTTCACCTCGCAAGGGCAAGGAAAGGACGTCGTTGCCGTGCCAAGTTTGCGGGAAGGCATTTGACAGACCGTCACTGTTGAGGCGTCATATGAGAACGCATACAGGTATTAATCACTGATTAATATTGTTTTCATTTTTTCTAGTAAAACAAAGTGATCATCAAAAGCAGAGACGTCAATTAGGAATTCTTTTAGAGGTGGGGGCAAAAGGGGACAACAGGGGAACTTCTGGCAATTTGTTTTAGTTTGCGTTTGCATTTCTTTCAAAACAAGATCTTAACTTCCTACGCAAATGTTTACTACATAAAAATGTATAAAACTTATTCTGGTCATTTTTAATATTAAAGATCAATATATCAAACTGGGTAGGGGCGCCCTGGTGAACAGTCATCCATGGGGGGGGGGGGGGCACGCCACTTATACCAGGACCTTATACAGCCAAAGCGAAACACTGCGAAACTCTGGTCCAGAGTGGGATTCGAACCGCGGTTCACAGACTGAAGAGGACGTTAGTCAACCTAATCCAATATTTGAACCAAAAAAATACACCCCAAACCCACACAAACAAACAAACATTTATTTCTGTATATCCGTGTAAGAATACACATGAAAAAACATGTGTTATTACTACTTTTTAACATAGACTTAAACTGGCTCCCTGTTCACACACAGTGTTTCAGGTTTCAAATTATGTTCCGGTTCTTAGACCCCTCCCCTACCCCTAAGCTGTCTACAGGGTCCTCATTTACACCCCTCTTCCTGACAATTTTGGTGTACTTATTTTGAGACATTGTTATTTGAAACAGGTGAGAAGCCGCATGGTTGTACGGTGTGTGGTAAAGCCTTCAGCACGTCAGCTCCCTCAATACTCATTGCCGTATACACTCCGGAGAGAAACCACATGTGTGTGGGATATGCGGCAAGAGATTTACAGCCAGCTCAAATCTCTACTACCATCGCATGACGCATAGAAAGGTGCGTCAGAAACTGCCGGTAGAGATGGAGCCTCCTCAGATGACGTCATATTTTTATTGCTCGCCATGATAGACCATAGGGCGAGCCGATTTTAACGCTTGCCTTGTACTCCACATGTTGTGACTACCTGAAACTTATTTAAGAATTAAGAATAATATTTAAAAGAAATTATTTTATGTGTTCCCACACTGGGAAGTGGAGCATTATTTAATATTTTGATGAAAAAGGTAAATATTAGTTCAATAAAACCGCCCAATCAAATCGCGTATTTCATCCACTCACGTTGCTAAGACTATCAATTTATCCAATTGGCCCATCAGATCGACAAAATGACAAATTATCGCTAGTCCGCCAATCAGAAAGGCTGTATTAATCGGCTTTGGTACTGCGTCACGTGACACGTGGACTGTTGTCAGTGACGCTCGGTTTGCCGTAAACATGTCTGCCGATGCGAAATGTTATCTGTATTCGTCAAGAAATAGGTGTTTTGCTCATTGTTCTAGCGTTTCCGAAGATATAAAACCTTTTACGAGCAAACGGTGGAACACTTTTCTAAGCAGTGTGATTATTTGGAGAGATTTAGTTGGGTATCAGGCTGATATAGCGAGAGCCTTTTCAGACGAAGTTCAAGTTGGACCTGATGATATGCACTGGCCATACTGCTGGGTGGGCGATAGCTTACCACCAGTACCAGAATTATTCATCCAAGCAAGAGAGGGGGAAATTAAATAAAGAGAAACAACAAACAGATGCTGCATCATGTCAGTCTTCAGGTAAGCCATACATTTAACTTACATTTACATTGACTAATATTAATGTCCGATTTTTTTTCAATCGCAATTGAGTCAACACCAATCGAATTTTCTTATTTTAGTCTTGCAGCTAAAATCAATTCAATAAAAATGGAGGGCTTGGAATTGACTGGATGGATATGCAACCTGCTCAACAGCATCCTTGGACTGACTTCATGCAAGTGCAAAAAGTCAAAATGTAAAGTCACAGAAGCAGATGACCAGTGATGTGCGTCTTTGGGTCTTCCCTGCACAGCAGAACTGTCACGTGCAAGAACTGCAACAACATGGCTGCGCCAGATGAGGAACCTATCATTCATTGAAGAAGAAGAAGAAGCAGAAGCTAATGAAGGTGACAACGGTGACGATGAGGAGAATTTTGAAGAAGAGGAGTTTTTTTTAACATGTTCAGGTAGGTAGCAGAAATTCATATATCCCGTTAATAATACAGTCTTATTTTTTACAGGAAATAAATAGTTAATAGGTCACCATTTTGGGTTTATGTGAGAAGTTTTCTTTGAAACTAGTTTTATATTGTGGAATATGATCATTGAATTTTTTTGCTGATTGATTTATCACAATTTGATGCAAGATTTTTGCACATGAAGTAAATGCGTAGTTTTCACAGTAAATAATTTGCGGCAGTAAACAGTCAATTTTCTACTTCATAATTTAGTATTCTCACCTTGGTTAGAACAGTTTTGTGCAAAGCAACCAACTTGAAGCTGACAAACAATGTTTATATGTTTCACTCTATTCGCCAGTGAAATGTTTACACAAGTCCATAGTTAGTTAGTAACTGAACCATGCACATTCAGGCACAAGAGTATCGGAAGTGCACTTTAGTGTGGCGTTTGTTTCGATCGTGATTCATGTTTCAAAGCTTGATCCAGTTGACACGGTGATAATGATATTGCATGTAACACTTCGAATACTGCAGTTTGATAAAACGATGAATAAATTTTTGCACAATATCTAATATTCTTATCATTTTCTTTCTTCTTTTGTCTTTTTATCATAAAGATGAGGATGACACGAGAACCAGGTCCTTACAGCTCTCTGCAGACTACAACGTGCGGTATGAGAACCAGGGCCAAATTTCTTAGAGCTGCTTAAGCACAAAAAGTAGCTATAAACACAACAAAATTATGCTTACCAGAATAAGGTTACAGGCCAAAGTACCATGTCACATGTACAATTTGTGACTGGTATCCTGCTCATTTCTGCTTAGCAGTAAATTGTTAGGCAATATTTTGTGCTTAAGCAGCTCTATGAAATTGAGCCCTGGTCTTTACAGCTCCCTGCAGACTACAACGTGCGGTATGAGAAACAAGTCTTAACAGCTCGTAGCAGAATGGATCTGACTTACCACCAGTGTAATGAAAGTTGTATGTACTGGTCATCAACCTTGTTTTAATTGGTAAAGAAGCAGCACAAAGCACTTGAAGTAGATTATTTTTTACCTTAAAATTTTTAGTTTGTAAATGAACTTCCTCATTCAAAATAGTTGTTAAATCAGAACAGGCTTTGTGGCAGAAAAATAACAGCATTACGATTCTGGTCTTAAAATATCATTTCCAGGCAAATTTCATGAACTATACAGTGCTTTGTGAAATGGCGCACTGTACACCTTCACATTTAATATTTTGTAAAATAAATATGAAGTTAGCCCACAATGTATTAGTGAAAAACACTTGCACCGGATGCATTCCTTTTATAATAAACCCAAGCTATTTTTGCACTCCCAGGGCAAAGAAGGGGGGGGGGGTGCACATTGTGCCCCCCTGTCCATTTTTTTAAAAATATTATTGGTCTGATTGCTATAATTTTAGGCACACATAATAGAGCAACTCAATATCTACAAGATGCAAACATTCCAATTTCTCAGGGTCACCATATCATGGGGGCGATATTTACCATTATACAATGAAATATAGACATTTATAGTGTTTTTAGGTCATAAAAAGATAATTTTATGTATGTAAATGGATAAATTTCTTACCATGAAGCAATCATATCCTTTAAGGTTCCAAATGATCTGAAAGTATTTTAACATCTTTTGATGGTCCTAGGATGCCATTTTGTATTTAAATTCCCATTGAGTTGAAGATAAATTTCATTTCATTGGCTTATCAATACATAATATAACTGATTGTATGATTTAATAGCTGTATAAATGGGTTTACTGATCTGATTTGAGTTAAAAATTAATTATAATGCACAAAATAAAATTCACATCAATTAAGAAACAAAATTGGTCAAAAATTTTCTTTTTTTAAATATGTTTAACTATTTTTATTGTTTTTGGCGCCATTTTTCATGAAAACACAAAGAAAAAAATAATTCTTTTTTAAAGAGGTATTTTAAGAATAAAAGATACTATTCATGTGATTCCTGAAATTAAAACACTGAAAACTGCCTCAGTAATTACATTTTGACTTGTTCGTATCAAGAAAATAAATTAAAAAAATTATTGGTTGCCATGGCAACAAGAATTGACGAATGTATTCAAATTTCATATCAAATTGTTTGGTATCATATTTTAGGAAAACTCACAAAATTTTGTTTGAATCAAACATAAACTGTAGACGTGGCAAACAAAAATGTGGTAGGGGGGGAGGGGCCCAATGTGCCCCCCCCACCCTAAGGTTAAGGCACCATTTTTGCGTAAGTGCTCCACTTGTGGAGGTGGGAACTATTAGGATTTCGATAAGACACACAATACCCACAATTTAAGCCATATTTTAGGTAGTCACAAGGAGGAGACTACAAAAATCAGTTTAGGAAGCTATTTTGACCCCATGCCCTATAGTCTATGAGTACGTCATACACACACACCCAAGTGTGTAAACACCTGCAATCGGGAACCTCCTATTGTCCCTCTTTTGTTTGTACTCTAACTTTTTGGCAACAGCTCTCATTGGTTTTGTACACGTTTTTCTAACTGGGGACCTTTCCCCAAACGGGGACCCTATTGTCCTCTTTTGTTATAGGTCCCCGGTTTGTATATATACCTACCCACACACTCACACACACACACCCACACACACATGTTTATGAATCCCGTAAATCGAGCACTTCTCTTTGTTCACCCATTGTTTGCAATGCGTGCAGTACGGTACAAACACAGATAAAGCATGGAGGCTTCATGCATAACTTTTAAACCGAAGATAAATGTTGCGAACGAGGCCTAACTTTAGAGAAAGAATGAAAAGAGTTATTTGCAATGGATTAACACAAAAGAGCTTCATTATTATTGATAGTATAATCTTTCGTAAACAGGAAGAGGTGACCGGGTGTTAAAAAGAAAAATGATGGTTGTACTACTAGAAAAAAAAATCATATTTAGTACAAATTGTGTTATAGTTCTACCCAAGGTCCTCCAAGTCATGTTTTTCCATTGGTAGACTTTGGAGGACTAGTTTGCAGCAGACTTATTAGGTAAATTTCCATTGTTTACATCCTCTGAGCATGTGCAAATTTCCGGAAACAATTGGATTTACCTGTAAGTCTGCTGCCACCTAGCGTCACCAAAAGTATCCCATGGAATGAGTTCACAAGACACCCTCTCTGATAACTGTGACTTTTTGTATCATTAACTACAACAGGACAAACCGCATAAATGTACAATGTGCTGCAAGTCATTCCCCACCCCCGGGGATTTGCGAAGTCACATGTTCGTCCATAATGGTTCCTGGCCGTTCAAATGTCACCTTTGTAACCGCGGGTTCAGCAAACACACCAACCTGAAAAATCACATCATGCTCCATACAGGTATGTATTTCCATACACTCTAAAAACCTCCGGATCATTGACCCCGGATCTTTTCCAAAACCTTGGCTGTGGCTCCGGCTCCTGATTGGGCTCCGTTATCATTTTTTGGAGCTGCGTGTATTCTACACACGCTGCTGAGAACGGAGCCTAGAGCCTAAGCTGGAGCCCAAGCCGAGATTTAAAAAGGCACCTGGATCCGGGTTCCATGGGTCTATTGACCCATTTCAGGTTCCGTATGACCCGGAATCAGTGTTGAAATGACCCAGAATAATGTGATGAATCCCTGATCATCATTGTCACACACCAAAGTCAAGAACTCAACCAAAATTTTCTCTTGACCATACGGATGAGCATTTAGTGCGCCCTCTATACGGTTTGCCCAGGAGGGGCCAGTTTACAGCGCATCCCGGGAAAATGTCACCAAGGTTTTAGTTGTCTGGCTGCGCCCATCGCATATGACCCAAATGTTTAAAGCTCGTTTGTGTTGTGTTGTATGTGTGCACAGCCACAATCATGGGTACACTTTTTGTTACAAAGACACCAATTAATGAAAAACACATAAATATTGAGTAACTCTTTGCAGACCTTGTATTCGACAAACTCAAGTACTTTCTACTCTTCATTCACACAGTGCTGGTTAATTAATTTGAAAAAACATTGAAATTACTGTCACATCACTGGTTTTCAAAGTGTTGTTCATAACATGGACACGACAAAAATGTGTACCCATGATTGTGGCTATGCACTTGTGCAAAGTTGCAAGTGTTTTTGTGTTTACGGAATAGGGCCGGTGAATGTTTTTCAAACTCATGTCAGCCAAACTGCCCTTTGCGGTGCAGAGTTGCAAGTGTCATTTTTTTTTATGTTAAGTCGACTTCTTTTTGAGGGATGGCTTCGCCGAGGAACTTTAACTACTCTGAACTTCGATTTCCCTCCCCTTTAAAATCCATACAAAAATGTAGGCCTACAAATAATAATAAAACAAAATAGTAATAAACAAATTGATTTTTTATTTTTTTTTTAACAGGTGAGAAACCGCATTCTTGTGTTGAGTGCGGTAAACGCTTCGCTCTGGTCTGTAACCTCAAATCCCATTTAAAGACACATCAAGGGAGACAGGATACCTTACCTTGCAGATCAAGGGTGCACCACACTAAATAGTGCTTTTTTGTCAATGTGCCGAGCAATAGGAATATTAGGGCCGCTGAAATTATTTGTAAATCAAAGAATTATTAATGGGACACTTCTTTTATAGGGTCCACTCCTGGTTCTATGGTAGTGGTTAAATTGTACAAAATTATGAATGATTTTTGATCTGTTAAACTTGTTACTTCTAAAACAGAGGTTTTTTGTTATGAAAAGTGTGTTGTGTTTCCACTGCTTTTAAAACGTTCGTTGCCGAACTATTTGCGAGAATTTTGTACAGATACAGTTTCTTTTCCTGATGGTATTTTTAAATGGTTTGCTACTTTAGTAGATAGTTGTTGTTTTAGCTGGACACCAAGAGGGCGCTACAGTAGTGAGCAAATATGGTTCACAAAATATAAGTTATAACAAACTGAAGCTAACAATTAATCAACCTTCATTATCTCAGGAATGAATAAAGTTTAATCATTTAGTGCTTCAACTTTTTCGAACGGTGTGTCTGAACACACTATTTAGGGGAAAACTCTGTATACAGTCATTTATAATCTGTATGTTATACCAGCAGAACTATCACATGTCATTTTAAAAGCATTTTAAATCAAACAGACAATTAATTTGAAGAAATAAAGAAAGTGTTGTAGAACCCATAACAATCAGTTGCCAGTGCATAACTACAATCATAGAGCTGCTTAAGCACAAAAAGGAGCTCAGCGCGACAAAATTATGCTTACCAGAATAAGGTTACCAGCCAAACTACCGATTCACAGTACAATTTGTGACTGGTTACCAGCTCATTTCTGCGTAGCAGACATTTATTGTTAAGCAATATTTTCTGCACCACGTTGGAATGTGTATCCAGGACGTATGGTGTTATGTTAGATATGCTTTCTTGCTGACTAGGATGCTCGGTTTCGAACGACAATCAGACGACATCTTGCACTTTAAAAACCCGGGTCAGAATTGAACCAGGTTCCGGGTCTTATAGGGGAGTCTGACCCAATTTTGGGTCACCCTGACCCGGAAACTGGTATAACAAAAGGATTTTGATTCGGATTATGCGCCAGTTTGACTCATTTTGGGTCATTTTGAAACAGATTCCGGGTCATAATCTTTTTTTTAATTTTTATACCAGTTCCCGGGTCAGGGTGACCCAAAAATTGGTTTTTAGAGTGTTATACAGTTTTTAAAAGTGTCCTTGATGTAATTAACAGTTTTCTTTAGTGTTCCTAATAAAAAGGCCAATAGCCATTGTAGAACATGAGTGTTCTTTGGGTGGTTTTATTTACATTGCGACTGCAACATTTCCCCAAAGGCAGACTGCAATATTTCCCCAAAGGCAGACTGCAATATTTCCCCAAAGGCAGACTGCAATATTTCCCCAAAGGCAGACTGCAATATTTCCCCAAAGGCAGACTGCAATATACGCTGACGTTGTGACATCATCCTGCAGCATGCAGCAAAAAAAACCAAAAAAAAAAACCACCAAGCCTCCACCCAACTTGGGAGATTGTCCTTTCCGGAACGTGTATTGCATGGTAACACACACGGAGGCAAGATGGATTAGGTAGGTGTATTACGTAATATGAAAAAAAGAGTTTTGTAATTGTTGGTAATGCCAGTTCTTGCGTCAGCACCCACTACTTCTTTAAAAATAGGTTGGAGATTTACTCATAGGGATTTAAATAGTTTAAATTTCAGAAGTAAAGCTCAACATCTACAGTGAAAGGAACAATGGCAGCTATTGGACACAGGTTTTCGGATCAAATTCTCTGTTTTGCTCCCGGGCGTCTTGTTTCCTCGGTGAGGCGGTCAGCATAATTAAATTTGCAGTGACTAAATTTGAACTAAAAAAATAGATAATTAACAACGTTTTATGGGAGATTTACTTAAAAGTAGTTATACAACCATAACCAACGATATGTTTGGTAAATGACTGTAATCAGCGGAATGCTGAAGATGAATTGTGTAAGGTTTCAATAATAGAACCGCTTTGTTGTTCAAGCTAAACGTAGTTCGACAGAAGTAAAATGTATGTTGAGAAGAACAGAAGAAAACAAAAAAAAAAACAAGTTGGAAAACGTGCAACCTAACGTTCTATACGCTTACGATTGCGAGGTTCATTGTGTTCACCTTCACTCCAATATTCTTTATGAACTTCTCAACACAATTTGAACAAGGATTTGACAAAATCATCACAAAAATATGAAGTGACAGTTGTCCTGTAGTGTATTTTCTCTCTCAAGCCCCTCTTTTATTAGTATTTTTTTAAAGACCCCCCCAACCGAAGAAGAAGAAGAAGAAGAAAACACGAACAACTTATTGGATTGTGATTCAAATACTTATTTATATACTTGTAGATAATAAAAACATTAACGGCAGTGGACACTACTGGTAATTACTCAAAATAATTATTAGCATAAAACCTTACTTGGTAACGAGTAATGGGGAGAGGTTGACAGTATTAAAACATTGTGAGAAACGGCTCCCTCTGAAGTGACTTAGTTTTCGAGAAAGAAGTAATTTTCCACGAATTTGATTTCGAGACCTCAGAATTAGATTTTGAGGTCTCGAAATCAACCATCTGAAAGCACACAACTTCGTGTGACAAGGGTCTTTTTTCTTTCATAGTTATCTCGCAACTTCGACGACCAATTGAGCTCAAGTTTTTACAGGTTTGTTATTTTATCCATATGTTGAGATAACCAAGTAAGAAGACTGGTCTTTGACAATTATCAATAGTGTCCAGTGTCTTTAAACCAATAAACTAAATAAAACAATTATATTGGGGGTTGGAAACACACAACCCCCGTTCAGAGAAACAGATGCGAAGGGCACTTTTGGTCTCGGGAGTTACATTTATATTGACTTCTCGCCCTTTTAGTTGTCGCCCTGAAATAATTGAATTAAACCATCCGGGATTTAGACTTCTTACTCAACAAGTACATTCCACACGCTCACTGTGGAATGTCGTCCCATTGAAGATCTTCATTGTTATGCAAATAAGGAGTTTCTGCGCTGCTTTCGATGTACCCATTGCGTCGACTACTGCACTGGCATTCAGATTGTATACGTGGCGGGGACTAAGAGCAGCATGCATGCCGTATCGCGTGGTGGCTCAACGTGGGATTTGGACGTCGCCTTTTTCCTGACGAACTGTACTTGTAAATTTATCAAAACTCTTAGCCGGTAAAGTGCATTCATAAATATTTTAGCATTGTCTGTTGCACTTTATTTAGAGCTAATTGTGATATTCTTTATCATGGCTTGGACATTTATGAAGTACAAAAAGTATTAAACTTGTGCATTTTGTCATCTTTCAATCAATCAATCAAAATAATTTATATAGCGCCGGTATCCATAAGTATGTTCAAATGCGCTTTGACAAAAAAATCTACTACATAGAAAATGCTCTCGAGTACAAATGGGTTTTCAGTCTCTTCTTGAAAATGTTCACATTTGGTGAAGTTTTAATGTCCATAGGGAGATCATTCCATAGTGTAGGTGATGCACTGGAAAATGCACGGCGGCCGTATGACTGGAGTTTCCATTCGGCATTAAAGATGTACTAAAACCTGCAGTAGTCTACATTAGTCCAAATAGAATTCATCGTTGAGCTCTTCAGTACGTTGTGAATTCCAAGTTCTCTAGTTCCAACCACAGACTTTAAAAAGCAAAATGGTAACTTCGGTGTTGAGCTTACAAGTGCAGTGGCTGTAGAGAGCTCGGTGAATCGCCGTCGACTTCAGTGTGAAACTCCACGACCGAAGCCGAACCCATCTAACGGTCACAGACGGGGGAACGACCGAGGCAGTTGTAAGCGGTGGGCAAGACGGGGAGAACGGCTCAGAAGACCCAGCAGCCAGTAGCGGGGCTCCCGGTGAGTCCATGGCCAACGAGACCAAACGACATCTTGTTTAGGTAATACTTGGGGACATTATAACTTATAAATGTTTGACCTTATCAGTGAGGAGAGGTAATAATGGTTGACAGGTGGGGGACTTCTGAGAATAATATTTACCGGAATAACATGTCACATTTTTATAAGCTTTTATATAGTATCCAAATGTTTTGAAAACTATTTTTCCTATTCAAACACAGTGCATTTAATTAAGTTTTACATCCACGTCAGATTACCTTAAAAAACAACAGTTCAATCGATACTTTCTGCACAGATATGTTCTTCAAATTTTCTCATCACATTATAGCAACGAAAGCCTTGTTTAAACCGAAAGCCTTGTTTTTGTTTCAGCAAAAACGTTTGTGCAGATTCTATTATTTGGTTTCATCTACGTCCATGACAATTGACAAACCAATTATGTGATGATGCTGGCAAAGTTTTGTCCTGCCCCTTCTAACCCAGATCACTGTCCCATTATGATGACACGCCCCTTAGGACGTGTGACATTATCCTGCTAAGGATTTCATGGCACGTGAGCTGATCAGTGAATATGACAATCAAAACATTAAAATATGTCAGAAAGTGCTGACAGCGTAACTCTTTGCAGGGTTTTGATTGACCAACAGAGTCCCACAAGAAAACAAAGAAAGTACCCCTTAATCCCCCTGAAAGTTGACCCTACTTCGGCGTTGGCTGAACCACAACCACAGAAACAAAACATTAGCTAAATTACCCCCTCCTTTTGGATATGAACTGTATAGCATTAACGGGTTTAGGGTTGTTTTTTAACCAGATACTGGGAACGACTGAGGCAGCTGTATTAAGCGGTGGACCAAGACGGGGAACAACTTTAATGGAAGAACCCAGCAGGCAGCAGTGAGCTCCCATCCAGCCAGGGTACAAAATACATTGATGGGACTTTTTTCGTGAGATGCTTGAAGAGAAAACACCTTTGTGCTGACCGATCTCAAGACTGTGACCAGATGGGAGTTGAAGATCTATGGACATGGTGTTTGTGTGTGTGTTTTTCTCATCATCTGAACGTACATTGGAGTCATCGCCGGATTAGGGTAAGAAAAACTTGGCAGCATCCGACCTCCACTTTTTAAATTCGCTGGTGCGATTTACCTCTTTGATAATAATAAAGATACCAATTAAAGCGATTATAAAGCACCATACATCAAAAACAATTGCTTGTAGGCTCAGTACAAAAAAAAAATCAGACAAAACTACAGGCACACTAACAAGTAAAAAAAAAGACAAAATAAGAAAAAGGAGAAAAGGAATCCATTCAAAAAAATAAATAAATAAACAAACACCCCACCAACCCAACAAGAAAAACAAAGTAAAGTATCATAAACTGATAGGTGATAAAAACTAGTCATATTATTCCTCATAAGAAGATAAGTCACAAGACGTGATTTAAAAAAGGTCTGACTTTGTTTCCTTTGTTCTTAAAATTTCTCGAGCATTTGGCAGTTAAAAGGTCAACTATTTACCTTCTTTTAAAAAGAAAAAACACAAATTAGATTATTTATAGAGCGCAAATGTGGAGGTCGGATAACGCAAGTTGACCTCTTATAAGATAAAGACCAGAGTGTGAAGACTGCGAACGGTAAGAGAAGATCTGACCCGTTTTCTTGCAGAGTCCCTCCCCTTTTCGACTACTCCTCCCCCCCCAACGGAGTTCGGCGATCTTGTTGGTGTTGTCCTTGCTTGTGTCGCTTTCTAAGTGACGTCAGACCGTCTTTGGCTTGTCCATGATTTGCATATTGGTCGAAGCCAATGATGCTTTTTTATTAGGAGACAAGTCTTGCTTGACATTTTGCCAGGGTTGATACTTCAAGTCGTCAGTTGTCATGCTTAATTATAATTGCCTTGTGTTAATAATATTCCAAAGAAAAACAAAATAGATTCTGCACTTTGCCCCTCTACTGCTGCACTATGTATTGTGGGCACAAACCCACAACCATAGTTTAAGAAGATATTACGCCGTCAGGCTATCAGGAACTATCGGGCCTGTAGTCGATGTTTTGCTAAGGCGCGCGACCCAAACTTGGTTTCGTAAAGTTCCTGAAAATAAAATTAACTGCTCTGTAAACTATAATCAGCTGCATTGAAAATGTAAATAACTGTATTGAAAATATAAATAAATGCAGTGAAAATATAAATAAATGCAGTGAAAATATAAATAAAGATGGCACTAGCGGGCTTTCGTAGTATTTGCAATGTAAGTTATAAACTGGACAATTTTGTTTCGTCGTGGTATCTAAATTGGACCCTTTGTTCCAGACCGATGTTTTCAACAGTGCTGATATCCTATATCGAGTTTTTATATAAGTACGCCAGCCAGTTGACGGTCGCAGCCCCAGCCTAATGAAGGACTGTGGTATCTTAATTGAACCTTTTGTTCAAGACCGATGTTTTCAATAGTGCCGATGATGTCGTATACTATATCGGCTGCTTTATAAAGTGTGCCAGTCAGTTGACGGCCGCGTCCCCAGCCTGATGAAGGACTGCGCTGCCTCCATTACACAACGGGTTGATAAGTTGTATTTATGGCAACACTCACAGCGTCACGCTCCCCTTAGTTTAGTCAAGTTACACATTTATAGTTCAATTTGTGTCCAATCAACAATGAATACCCAATCACTAGAATTGTTTATATATTAGGCCTTGGTAGGAAACTCGCTGGGTCCAGATACTGATTTCCCTTTGTCTTAATAAACCTCTATTGTTACGTCAACGCTAATTTACGGCGCATTCACGCGTATTGCTCGTCTCCTCACTTGACGTACGGCCGTGGTTCAGCTCTGACGCATCTGTTTCATCGTGAAGGCAGTGAACACCGCAACCAAGCATTCCGGCTGCGCCACTAAATTTGTGTTATTTTGGCAAATAACCGACTTGTAAATTCTTGACTTTTTGACACCAAGCACTGGATTCAAAAGCAACACCCCTAATTAAATCTTGTGTTATTTTGGCAAATAACCGACTTGTAAATTCTTGACTTTTTGACACCAAGCACTGGATTCAAAAGCAACACCCCTAATTAAATCAGCCGCGGTAAACACTGCATACAACCGACAACTGAGTGCACGGTTTTAGTTGTTCACGTTGAACTCAAGCTATTTGGCTCGGTGCGCCCCTCCATACCAGCATGACGTTCCACGAGATATTTCTTGCGTTTGTAGGCCTACTTGTTGCGTCAATCGCAGTGGAAGGTAAGACATGATTGTTCTGCTGCTTCGATTTAGAAGACCAAGGGAATGTACTTATGAAGGGGAAAACTAAACTTGATTGAACAAAATCTGAGCAAAATCTTTGTCATGATGATTCACCATACAGCTACGCCATGGTGTTTCGTGATAAATCACACAAAACATTGTTAATTTTGTTTATATATGTATATACAATGTTATTATTTTGATGGACAAAAAGTCCTTCCAATGTGTTTATTATGGCGGGGGTGGGGGGGGGGTCGGGGTAACGTAAATTTTGAAGTTATGAAGTGTACACTAATCTCTTAAAATATGTTTACTTTTAAAGTTTTCGCATTTTTTAGCGAAAACTTGTGACATGTTACTGACTGCCTTTAACAATTCCATTCGCTTTTGGTAAACCTTAAATGGAAAGATCGAGCAATTCACTCACTGTTTTTGAGTGGATAACAATAAATAAATAAATACACTAATAAATAATAAAACGGGAAAGACAGGAGAAAAAAAATAATAAAAATAAATAAACAAATAAATAAATAAATAAATAAAGATTTTGACTCGTTATTTGTTTTAATTATTTAAATTTATTTGAATTTGAATTTGAATTTGAATTTATATTTGTAGTGTCTTGAATAAATGAAGATGTATAGTTTCAACGCAGTAGGAAAAAATCAAATTAATAAACAAATAATTAAACAAATTGATAAAAACATCAATAAACAAGGCATAAACGTTTTCAAGATGACTGGTGAAATTCGTTTTAATATGTTTGATTTTGTGTAACCCTTACAGTCGGCGCATGCGTATGTTACGTCGGTCAGGAACCTAGCCCAATCAAGGGTGAACCATCTCTGAAGTTACTGCCTGATCAAAACCCGTGTGAATGTACGGAGTTTCGTCCCGGTGGGGTTAATATAAAGCATCAGGCAAAGCCTTATGAAGTAACGTTTGGTAATGACGGTCATCCAGAAGGCTGGACTGACATGGACTGCATCCATGGTATGACGTCATGTTTGTTTGTATTTATGTGCTTTTATTTTTGTGTTTAATTTCTTATGTTTTATTTCCTCTATAATCTGCTCCGATTTTTTGCATTCCCATCTTTGGTACCCACATTAAACCTAATTATTATGCCAATTGTAATAACTCATAAAAGTATTTGTTCTCACTGCCTACAGAGACGCAGACGGATTATAGCACGCCACCTTGTGCCACCCATGTCCTACGAAGCAGGTCTACAGATCTTCTGTGCATACCTCTATTTGGCGCAGCGTCTTGGGGGTACCCTGTTACACTTGAGTTCACACTTCAGAGCTCAACCGAAAATATGCTGGAGATAAACTCTATCAACATGCACAACAGCGTTATCTGCACTTTTGGTAAGTCAGTCTAGTATCGATCGTATAAATTCCAGGAATATAAGACGTGAGAGTTAATTGAAATAACTCAAAAATCAGTTTAAACAAAGTAATCAAACTGCATTCCAAAATGCTTCAGCGTTTGGGTACTTTTTATGCAAAATATGTCAAGTTTTAGCCTTTCCAATAAGTTCGTTTCATACATGCACATCTATAGCAAACACGCTTTAAAGGTACACGTTGCCTTGGATCGGTCGAGTTGGTCTACAAAAAGCGTTTGTAACCGTTTGTTATAAAATGCATATGGTTAGAAAGATGTTTTTAAAGTAGAATACAATGATCCACACAAATATGCCTCGAAATTGCGTGGTTTTCCTTGAACTTGCGAACTAACATGGTCGGCCATTTTGTGGAGTCAAAAGTTTGACTCCATAAAATGGCCGACCATGTTCCCGATGTAAAGGGAAAACCACGCAATTTCGAGGCATATTTGTGTGGATTATTGTATTCTACTTTTAACACATCTTTCTAACCGTATGCATTTTATAACAAACGGTTCACAAACGCTTTTTATAGACCAACTCGGCCGATTCAAGGCAACGTGTACCTTTAAGCGTTTTGTGTTGTTTTGTGTGAATGTTTACGGTACGCTGAATTAAAATGTCATAACAACAATAGTGAAACTTTGTAAATAGTATCTGTTTGTGTAACAACATGTATATCGTACATTATAGAACTTGACGGGGTTTCACAGAAGATGACCATCAAGAAAGGCGACGTAACCATAGAAACGCAGGACTTTGAAGATGGTTTTGATGGCTCCACACACTACTGGGTTACAATTAGTCAATACAAATTTGAATTCGGCAGAGTGGGAGAAACCAGTGCCATTGATTCTAATCAGACTGAGACAATCACAGGAGTTTGCATTAACCCCCTGATGTCCCGTATGACTGTAGAAATCTATGGGAACTGTCCTACATATGGTTAAGTAGCAACTTATAAATACAAATAATTATAACACCAATACTATTGGTCAATATTTTAGTCGTAACAGAGAGTACGAGAGAGCGGGGGAGGGGGAATGGGAGGGGGAGGGGAGGGAAGGGGTAGGGAAAGGGGAGGGGAGGGGAAGGGGAGGGAGGGAGGTGGGGAAAAAGCCAGAACGATGGAACGGCAAAAACCAATGTGTAACGCGTAACTATAGACCCATTGCACAACGCGCAGCGCACTCTCACGCGCCCATCCGGTCCACCATTTTGGGTGTCAAAATCGTGCATAAACATGCACAAAAGATTTGATTCCCAAAATGACGCGCATTGTACGGAGGTGCGTTCCGCGTTGTGCAAGGGGGGCTATAGAAATCAACAGACCTCTCTTGCATAACGCGAAACGCTACACGTACGGTGAGGTCACGTTTGTAGCTCCCCGATGTTTGGCTTTTCTTTCCCTGTCTTGGTTTTGTTCCCTTCCTGCATGCTCCTACCTCTGCCACTCAATCCTTTTCTGCCCACTTTACTTGCTACGCTTGTACGCAAAGAGTAAATTGGTTGTTTACACTTCTTTTTTTTTCAAGTAAGTAAATTTAAGACTATTATGTTGTATCTTTTGCTAAAGGGAGTCGCAAGCGTATGTCCTGCAGCTGCAACTTAAGATATATTCTATCGTTCCCAGAGGGTTTAAACAGCTTAAAAAAAAAAAAAAAAAAAAAGGAAAACTTCTAACACTTTATTCAAAGCCAATATCCAACATTTAAAGTAGTTGTTCATTGAGTAAACAATTATTCAGATTGTGACGTTCCCCAAAGTTCCCCGAATTTTGTAAAGTAATTAAACCTCCCAGGAACGCGAGAATGTGCGTTGAAAAGGTTGCAGAACGTCGCTATACTGAACATCGAAATAACGAAATGTTTGCTATACCGAACACAACTTTTGGCTCCCGTTTGTTTTCGCGCAAAACATAACTAAAAAGTCTGGCAGACAGCGAAGTGCAACAACCGGAGTAGAAGAATGCCAACAAACATTAAAATAACATTTTGTTTTGTTGGAACAGAAGCGGCTTGTTGATTAGAGTGATAGACAAGTGACATTTCCTTATTGAAAGGAAGGGAAAGCCAACTGTTATCTAAAGTTTTGAAACTCTGTCTTTGATCAGATTACTCCAAACATGTACATTTTGAATGGACCGCTCCACATACTCTCCTCTTGAGAGAACGCAATGCCCGTACCGGGAGGTGTAACATAGCGCTAGAATGAGTGTTTGTGCTCATGTAGGCCTACCTTATGGAGACCAAGTACCAACAAAAAAGAAAAGAAAAAAAAAGGTCTTTATTTGGGGGATTATGCGGGAGGCTCCACGAGAATTTGTTTGTACACAGACTATGGGAAAGATGTTAAGTGCAGGGACAAAGGAAAAACAAGTTTTAATAATAAAGTCTCCACAGGGATGCATTTTTGAGAATGAGTATGTGACAAATAAGAACTTGTGTCTGCTATTTCATTTCGCAGCAGAACCTTTTTTTTAACATTAATTTTTATAACAAACCTCTGTACACAAAAGTTCAACGAAAGTTGATTTCAGTACTTTTATTTTCAAATCGAACAATATAAAACGAGAGA
Source organism: Pycnopodia helianthoides (assembly GCA_032158295.1). Lineage (NCBI taxonomy): Eukaryota > Metazoa > Echinodermata > Asteroidea > Forcipulatida > Asteriidae > Pycnopodia > Pycnopodia helianthoides. The sequence goes on from CM063262.1 coordinate 5,115,799, forward strand.
TAGCTTAAACTCGAATGTTCTATAAGTATGCGTTTAATGTTAAACTCAAACAGCTTGGATGTGTGTACTACTGATCACGAATAAATACCTACTGTGTGCCAAACATGTGTACTCATAGTTCATATAAGGCTTCACTCTTAAACGTCAGAATTGACCCAGACTCAATGTCCCATGGGCCATACTTAATCCCGGTCTGCATTCAATACACCGATCCAGTAGGCCACGCCCACCATAGCAACGACCAAACGTGTCGCGTGTCCCCCCGTCCGCCGGGCACGTTGTTTTGGTCGGACAAAATGGCGGTATAGTGTCGGACCTTAAATCCCGCATTGCGATTGGTCAATTTGTCATGGGGCGTGGCCTACTGGATCGGTGTATTGGATTTACGGTCCAATCATAACCAATGACTTGAATTACAGAGGTAATCGGATTTGTAGGATCCTAACTGGGATATTTAGGAGTTTTAGAGACCGGTAGAAAGGGGGGCCGATTTCACAAAGAGCTAAGATTGCAATCTCAACTGCTAAGCAAAGTGTAATGTAGAATTAGACATCACTATGGTGATATTAACAAGTCATCTTCAAGATGAATCTGAGTGTTTCGTGAAATCGAGCACACAACCACTAGGCCTACTGGGTCAGTGAATAGAACATAATGGAGTGAAAGAAGGTTATTTTTTCCCGGATCGTCATTAAAAAAACATTCAGTTTGATGCATTTCAAGTCACAATTGTGGATTGTCATGGAATTAATCAACCCCATCATTTTATTTACCATTTTGTTTGTTAACAATTTTTTATATTGACCACTTTCAAAAATGCAAAGTTGTGTCTTTTTTCCTCATAGGGAATAGCACCGAGGATTTAAAGGGATTTCTTTATGAAATAACAACAATAATCGCAATTTATCAAAAACATTTAATTTTAAAAGGGTTACACGAGGGCTTAAAACCAGACCCGCCCATGTCCATTTTTGGCGAAACGAGTTAAGTCCACTAATAGGTGAAAGTTGACTATGTTTCTATAGAAGAGAAGCCTTAGTCAAAAAGAAATAAAATAAAAAATACAAAATAGAGGGCGCTAAAGCAAAGTCCAAAGAGCTATGCCCGTGATATTTTTTCCCGCCAACCCCAAACTGGTGGTTATTGAACCACCCATAAGTGCAATGAGCATGAGACCCCAGTATGAACTTTGACAAAGTGTGAGTAAAACATTTTGAAAGATGACAGTTTACTGATTATTTTTTATAGCTACAACCAAATTTTTGAACTTGCTTTTCTCTAAATGTCAGTTTTAGACATGGCGGGTCTTGTTTTATGCCCAGGACGTCACTATCCAATAGCAAAATGGTTCCCGTGTTTGATATGAAAAATAAAATTTGGCAAAGGGCGCCCTCTTGGCACAAGACTAAGTCATTATATAATCACGCATTAGTCTAACTTCATAAACTAATCAATATTCTAATTACGTTGATAGCATTTTGTATTAAAGGATAATTTGTCGTATTTTTTTTAAGTGAAGGCCGCCCGTACTTTTGCGTTGGCAAAACTCTCGGCCATGACGTTGCAAAAGATAAGTGCTTAACAAACCAGAATGAGAACGTGGAATTGGGCTCCTGACAGCAATCACACACACAATAAATAAGCCCGATACAGATCTAAACGGTAATAAAGTAATAAACTACACATCGGTGTCAATGGATACTTCGAGACGCTAGGTGGCAGCACATAACACACCCGGCAAAAAACTAACTTTTAGGGAGGTTTAGCTGCACGTTACTCGAGCAAAAACGTGAACGTGAACGTCAGAAAATTTTGTTGTAAAAATCTCACGTTTTAAGCATACATGAAGTTACCATTTCTCACGTCAGGTACGTACGTGCAGACGTCATACGTGAGCATGAAATAAGCCCAAAGTGGTGACGTCACCTAGAAACGACACAATTTTCTGACGTTCACGTTCACGTTTTGCTCGCGTAACGTGCAGCTAAACCTCCCTATTGTTTACGCCATTACGTGCGTATGAACATTTGTTGCATGAACAATAAGATAGTTCCCGTTAACTCTGCTGCCATGTAGCGTGATAAAAGTATCAAGTTTTGTCAAAGGTTTAAACAAATTCACTTATCAATAATCTCGATTCCCTCCATCAGCTTTACCCAAGTTCTGTCTTATTAGGCCATGTCCGAATCAAGAGAAGTCGGCTTCGGCTATTGCCGTTGGCTGCGGATGCCATGATGAAACAATGCCGTTTTTAGCCATCCCGTTTCATAGGGGATTTGTTTTTTTACCCCCCCCCCCCCGGTGATACTGCCAAATTGTGCAGAAAGTCCGTCTGATAGCGCCCTCTTGTGACTACACATCCTTCATTTTACCGTATGATGGACACACACGCCAAGGGATTAAATCCCCCAAGAACACCGGCTCTAATATGCCAATGCCGAAGCCGTCAATGCGGAGACGGACCTAGATCCTAAACCTTACCAATCTCTCTGACAGAAAGTGCTTTACTAAGCAAATAGTACCAATTACATGTAAATGCGCATTAAAGGCCTTCTTCCCTCGCTTAGCAAGATTTTTCTCGGCTTAGCTTAATTGTGTGTTTAGCAGCTTTATGAAAATGGGCCCTAGACGTATTGTAAACTAATCCATATTGTTTCATTAAAAAGTATTTAATGGGAAAACACATGTAGGAACCAGTCTTTATCACCACACAAAGTGACATGGTATTTTGATTGGTGACCTTTTTACTGGCAAGATAATCTGCTGTGTGCTTGTTACTATATATTTTGTTCGTGCTTCAAAGCAACACCATAAAGTTTGGTCATGGTCCAGCCTTGGTTGTTTAATAGGGGTCGGGACCATGAATGATAAGCTCATTACTTGGGTCAAATCGGTGTTGAATTTTTTAAAACAGTACATAAAAATGCATTAATCAAACCAGACACTTAAAACAATTAAACATGCGTGGAGGTAGGCACTTGTCCAAAATAATGTTTACCTTTCCATCTAGAGAGCAATTTGAATTCATCATTAACCAACTGACAAAATTAGGGAGGACTGTAGCTAAGCATAGGTTGACAAGCAAAAGTGCAACCATTAGCTGTTGTGTCTCGCCCTCGTTACACCAGCTGCTCAATGACTAACAAACACATTAATTTGTATCTATTACAAGACGCGGTTTGGGTTGTAAAACGTATTCAAAACAAGCTCGGTGGACAAAAATAGAAAATGACCTATTTCTATGTCCGAAATCATAATATCCATTGGAACCCAATGGATTTTTGAAATGCTTGGAACAAAGGGTTCGGTTCACGAACAATTTACAAGAACAGTTTAATACACAGAGTTACATAAGATTGATCGAATAAAGAAAAAAAAGACTCGTGAAGACGAAGAAGATCGGGCGTTCAAGCAAATGGTGTGTCAATGTAGCCTCTGCTTGCTGTGGGAAGATAAGAAACAAATTTATGTTATCAATTTGTGTATGTGGCAAGGCAACTTCTCAAAACTATTCCAGGAAAAAAAATGCGGATAGACTTCCTTCTACAGTTGTTCCAAGCCGCAAGATTATCCTTAAGCTGTCCATTTATATTGCGGATAAGTTTTAAGGGAACGTATTGAAACAAGACCAGGCAGTACGACGCGGAATCTGTGACAAAATGACGCAGAATCCGAGTTAAAACCCCATTTTTAAAAACCACTTCTCTTCTGGGTCAGCCTGACCCATAAAAGGGTCAGGCCCCCGAGACGAGGGAATCCGTGTTAAGTTTTGACCCGGGAGTTTTTGGAAAGTAACACCTTCAGGAGAAAAGTTTCTAAGCGCTCAAAGGAGCCAAGCGAAAAAATATGATGACTTGAACAGAATACTTTTGTTCCAGTATACTTACTTCCAAAACATGTGTATCTTCGCTCGTCGTATTTGTCAAACTTGTTATCACATCGGCAGAGTGCTTTCGTAAACCAATGTCGACATTCTAAACAAAGACAACAAATATAACAATTTATAAGACAGTCACATACTATGTGTGTAAAGTCTTGGCACAAAACCTCAGTGACCGACAATGTGTACGCGAGTACGCTCGTTGTAATTCATAATAACACGCCCTCTTCCGGCGAGATCTAACCCACTTGACCAGCTCTCACCGACGTCTTGGGAATCCTGCAGCATTGGATTAACATTTTCTTTGTTTTCTCCCGAGCCTTCCCTATGACCAAACAGCGCACGACCGCAGCAATAACTTTGCATTTACAATGCGGGAGTCGTGGCCACATTATGCCTGTGGATTTCTTTTACCCGCAGGACTCGGGAAAGCTCTGCTTATGCATTGATTAACACACCCCTTGCCTATGACGTCACAAGTCCGGCAAAGCGCCTTCACACGCGTGCACATTTCCATTGTTTGACCTTAGCGATGGCGGCCAATTAATCTAGCAATGATCTCTATAATATTAACGGAGATCAATTGGGGCTTGCATATGACGTCACAAGCCCAGCACAGCACCCTCAGTGAGGTCAATGGAGACCTGTCATTGCCTGAAAGTTATGCGGGGCACGTACACGCTTGCACAGTTCCCATTGTGTGACCTCAGCGGCCAATGCGAGGGGTCTATAGAGGTTTTACTTTGGGACGCCATATTGCCGGTCAATGACCAGAGGCAAGATCACAGTTCATTACCGTAACCATGACCGGCAAGATGGCTGCCGTTGCGGTAGTCGGGGCCAGTGACGTCAGCTGAAAAACCTCTATTGTAAAACCAATTGTTATTCAAAATGTGTATGTCAATGTGTTTTATGCTTACTCGGGTATGATCGCTTTTCCAAGTCTAGAAAGTCGTTGAAGTCCCTCTTTGCAAGCTCTTCCCTTAATGGCGTCAGGAAATCGACGTCATCGTCGTCATCATCCAAAAACGCTGATGCTAATGAGATTGCCATGACAACTGCAAATACTGTGAGCAGAGTTTTAGATGCCATCTTGATTCTGTGATTTGTGTATCTGTATAATCAGAGAATGAAAATAATTGGTTTACGGTACGGGGAACTTGAGGAGGAAAACTTGAACAGTTTAAGTCTTGGGTTTTTAGGTTGTACTGGAGAAACACTGTACCTTGCAATTTGTAAAAACAAAACCATAACCTTTAACACAGTAGACATAGCGTTTGTTATATTCGGAATTTATTTGATTAATAGTCCATTATGCACAAGCGTCATCTTCAAAATATACCGCAAAGTATCTTTGGAAACTGAGTAAAAGTTAAACAATGAAATCAAGCTGCCAACATGGACGCCATGTTGTTCTTTATGCAACTGTCAAGTGCCACGGTGCTTTAAAATCAGTGCCATGATGGTTGCCTGTGTTGGTTGGACTCGGATTGCACCCAGAATCCTTTGCGTGCCGATCATGCGCATTGGGACATGCATTTGGGCTGTTCTTTTATCAGAAATATATTACTTTTGATGATTGCTATACAAAATAAAATTTATATCGTGATCCTTAAAATTGTCATGTAAACCAAATGAATCCGGGACAAAACAACAACAAAATAACCAATTTGGATCGTATTACTTCTCCGTGATTTTGTTCACGGGTGACACACATCTAGGGCATGATGGTCATGTATACGGGTCAAAACCAATCACTTGGCCACATTTAAAGTCAGAATGAAAGCAAACATTGATCTGTTCATGCGACAGGATCGCAGCATGAAGAGTTTCTCCACAGGCTTCCTCATCTGTGACATAAAACACGGTCCTTAACTTTTTGGTCAAAACATATAATTATACCATTTTTCGAGCCAGTTTTCACTGGGCAACTTCTTGAGGAATAATGCAAGATTGTGTTGCTTTTCTTGTCTCTCCTGGGCGTTAATTTGTGATCGATTTATGGCATGGTGGTGAACCCCTCCCCATGAATCTCAGGAACTATTCAGAGCATTGTAAGGGGAGGGTACTTCTGTTCAAGAAGGGGGGGGGGGTAATAACTGGTTCTTATATAACGCACAAATCCTAGATTTTAGATCAAGGCGCTGTGAAGATGAAACATGAGTTAGAATTGATACAGTTCAGTTTTGCGCAATTTCTTAAGTAGCAGCTGAGGTAAAAGAGCGGATGTTGTAGGGAAGATTGTTCCAAAGGCGAGGGCCTATAAAACCAAAGCTCCTCGGCCAACAGATTTGGAGCAGGTAGGAGTCTTCAAGGTGGGTGTGGTTAACGAATTGATCTTAGTCTACAAAGAAAAGTTAAAGTATAGAAAAAAATTGTTTGGGGGAGGGACACCCTCTGCCACATATCGGTCACGGTTCAAATCTTAGACGCAAATCAAGGTCAATCTGGCACCGAATTCGGGTCAAAACTACTTACTTGACAAGATCGCTGCTTAAACTGTAGTTCCTTTTGATAGCGGTTCGTGGGTGATAGCGATTGGTGGAGTGATAGCGCCCTCTATTGGCGGAAATTTGTGGAAATACAACACAGGGACGTCTTGCACCCAGACTACTTAAACTGACGCGACGGAACATTGATGCTTGCCATTATTGGCACTCCGATCTGGGTCAGTTCTTACTACTGTCCTTAGTGTAGACCTTTCTGTCAGGTTAGGTTCGCTACCGTTGCTCACAACTAATCAGTGAGTGGCGCCCAAGATAACTAATTGCATTGGTTGATTGATGACCAATCACCCTACAGTGCGCATTAATTTGGAGGGAAAACCACTTTATCAGAACACCCATCAGGTTTTTTTTTTTTTTTTTTTTTTTTTTTTTTTCTGGGGAAAGTATTAGCAGCCGCGTCCTGATTAAGGACTTGGAACGTAAGATGGATTGATGTACCGACGATCGGATGCTAGACTTCTACTTTGTTTGTGAGTGTGACAAAGTCACGTGCTCTGTACAATGAACTGGGAAATGTGGCTTTGCAATCAACAGGCCCGGCCAAAAACGTCTTTGAACTTTTGCAACGTCCGTATAGAAAATTAATAATCTCGGACTCGCTTCATTTGGTGGGGAAAGAGGCGACACTGATTGGAAATTCCGTCGACGGAGTTAGACCGCACGAGGGCGCCCCTTTTGCTCCGTCGCGCCTGTTGTTTACCGCTTGGTCGGAAAACTACGAAGCCACCAGCGATAAAATAATTAAAACAATAATTCTAAACATTTGGAAAACACTTGTAGTAAAGTATATTTAAAATCTATTTCAAAAACAAATCAATATTACATTTAAAAAAATATTTTATTTTTTGTGAAGGTCTATTGCCAAGAATTAACTAGGAATAAAATCAAATTTGTTTTACAATGAGACAATTTTTTAAAGATATTATTGCTAGAATGTGCACATCCAAATTTTATATAACAATGACTGCATCCGCAAATTATCAACAATGTTGTCACAATCGTGAATTTTTGTGAGGACTATTGGGCACCACACACGTCTCGCGAGGAGTACCTGGCTGAAGTAATTTCCACTGTCATGGACCTGCTGCAGTTTTTTGTTTATTCATTTCATTACACACCCAAACAGCGAGCGCCAATGTGACAGGATGGTTTTTGTATTAAGGAACGAGAAAACGAAATCAGATTATGATGTGGGAAGAAAACCCCAATGGGGAAAAACCCCACTCAATCAGTTAGGGACTGAAAACTCAATCCACATGCAAGGCTCTGGTCCGAGGTGGGATTTGAACCGGGGTCCTCAGAGATGAAAGGCAGGTAAAGAGACCAAAGTGCAAACCTGATCCCCAGTTAAATTCACCAAGAGTATTGATCAATTGCGGGGTGACGTGTAAAATACATCGAAATACATCATTCGATGCAGGAATGAAAGAAGTAACATTAGCGTAATGTCCTTGGTGGATGGCGCAAGGAATACAATCCCGCTTAAAAAGTCACCTGACTCATAGCTCTGGGCCCAATTTCATAGAGCTGTTTAAGCACAACAAGTAGCTAAGTACAACAAAACTATGCTTACCAGAATAAGGTTACCAGCCAAACTACCACATCACATGTGCAATTTGTAAATGGTATCCTGCTCATTTCTGCTTAGCAGGCAATTGTTAAGCAATATTGTCTGCTTAAGCAGCTCTATGAAATTGGGCCCTGGTGTTCTGAACACCAGAGAGTGGGTTTCGAGTGCTGGTCTTGACACTTGTGCGCGATGCACTTATCCGTTATTATTTCGTCCTTAGGATTGGACGTGGAGAAGCCGTAGGTCCCGTTTATTTTGTAATGCACGTAAAAAATAACTCAGTACACTTATCGCCAAGAGAAAGGGGTTCGCCCAGGTGTTTCTGGCCTGGCTAATGATGTTAATGCACACAACCTTACCCTGCCCGTGAGACCACCGAGAAGGAGGGTGTTTGGGTGCACTATCCATCAACACAAGACAGCTAATGGAAGATATCGGTATATCATGTGTTTTGGGACATGTCCGTTCAATCAAATCAATTCACTAAATCTCAAGTGCAAAGTACCTTGTATATTAGTCGGGCGGATTCTGTACGTGTTAAAACTGCGTACTTTGCTTTTCATAAAAAATATTACGAACTGAGTGTTGACAAGGGAACATTTTTTTACTGTAAAATGCAGGTGTTTTTTTTTTAGACGGAGGTGTTCGTAAGCCTTATCGAGATATGGTAGACACTGTAGGAGAGCACTGTTTGGTTTGGGTGTTGAACAGACAAATTTACCCAACCTACTTGTGTCTTAATATAGTATTGTGTCCATCATAATAATGCCTTATACGAACGATTGGTAGGCCTACTGGAATGAACTGTTTTGTATGGAGAATAATTACAGATTAAAACTCTTAATTTATGTGGGCCAATGTCATCTATGTGTTCTACCTTTAAGCGTGATAAAGCTATAGCCAGCTTTTCTATTAATTTTTTTTTTTTAAATTGTTATAAACTTTTCTTTTTTATCGAAATCAAAAGAGAACATTTTTGGACTGCCGTCGACAAGCAGTTTTAATCAACAATTTTCTATTTCTTCTTAAAAATCATAATAATAGTAGAGTTTTATTGAAGATAGAAATTGAGGTGCAATTAGCACAAAAACAACAACAAAGTAATTACCATATGTTTTGTAAAGTTCCACGTTAAATGAAATGTGCGTTCTAGTTAATTTGCCAAGTTGCATCTCACATAATGGCATGTCGTGTCAAAGCGGTCAAGAGCACCAGACTCGACCCCTAGTATTTCTAATCAGCAGAGTGTGGGTTCGAGTCCCGGTCGTGGCACTCTTGTCTTTGAGTGAGATACTGTATCATAATTGCTTTGTCCTTCGGATGGGACACTGAGCCTGTAGGTCCCGTGTACCAGGGTTGATAGTGCATGTTAAAGGAACATTACAGAATTGGTTTTTGCTTAAAAAAAAACAGTTGCTGGCAGTGTAAGCACTTTATGTAATCCACCATATACATAAACTGACAAACCTGTAGAGGTTGGAGATCGATCGGCCATCTGGGTCACGAGAAAATAGTGAAAAACCGATTACACATTTGCATGAAATCATATAGATTCAACAAGTGAATAAAACGCTCACTGAGCGATAAACTCCAATCGGAATATTAGTTTATTCATTTCTCATCAAATATGGCATTTCAGACAGAATTATTTCAAGGGATGTTTTCTACTATCATCATCATTAGACTGTGTAAGTTTTATGTAAATCTGTGATCAAAAAGTATATTTTTCAAGTTTTTTTCTTGCCAATTCTGTAATGTCCCTTTAAAGAACCCAGAACACATATCGTAGAAAAGTAGGGGTTAACCCCGGTGTTTCTGGTTCACATAGCAAGCACCCTTGTTTACAGATTTCCTCAGGCTTGCGAGCTTTACAGTGATTAAGTTCACTTTGATCCATCCTTAGTTTCATTACTAGAATTATATAATAATAATAATAATAGTAATAATAATAGAAATAATAACAAATGAAACTCTGTGAACATAACTAAAATGTTGTTTACGGTTCGCTATGCCTTAAATCATATTTGTAACATATAGCAGCCACAAGCGGCTTGTACCAAATGCCCATAGCGGCAAAAAAATGGCCGCAAGATTTGACCTATTTCCATTCACACAAAGAGGTCAAAGTAAAGGTCATGTCCGGATATGAAATGCTTCCCATGAAAAAAAACAGTATCCCACTTTTAAAACACAAAACACAAAACAACAAAACTTCTGTTTCATGTTACTTTTGCAGAAATTTCTTTTACTGAGAAAACGGCTTAAAAACTATAGCGACGTTTTTAACGTTTCGAGATGATAGGCAAAAAAATGAATGTTTTCTAAAGGGTTAAAGGCATTGTACAGGACTGTATATTTTAGTCTGAAGGCTTATTGATTATCACGCTCAAACTAGAACCATTTTTTTCTGTGAAATATTTCCCTCTGAAATGAAGTAATGTTCTTTTATAATGGTTTGATAAAAAAAAACAACAACACGAAAACGGTCTGCGACCATTTTTGCCAAACTCTACTTATCAGCTATAATATCTTTATAACACCACGCTTACCTGTTGTTGAACCGCACTTGACTTCTCGAAATCTCTCTGTTAAAAAATAACTGTGGAACTTTCTCCCGCGTCGTCGTCCGCTACTAAACTGACAAGCAAGCTCCGAACCCAGCGGTTTATATATCCCTCATATCCGCAAGTCTTTACTTTGAGAATTTATGCATGCGCCTCTCCACCAGAGACTCCCACCTGACTTAGAGGAGTGTGTATGGACACTGTAGAGTAGCCAGGTGTTGGAATAGACTTGGGATTTTTGCCGCCAACATCCACCCGTCTTATTAACAGTAACGCTCCGGTTGTTGCGTCTTGCCAGGCGGTGGTGGAGGGGTTGTGTCGTTTGGGTGCCTTGCGGTCTGTCCCTGGCTTGCGCACTCCGCATTCATGTAATGCTCAACCGCGTAACAAGCGTTCAATCATTAGTGAAATTGCTTTTTAATCCGCTAAGGCTACTGAAGATTACATCACTCCGTAAACTGCCGGTCGATATTAAAACGGGGAAGGGCTTCGACGAAACGATTTCGGAAGGTGTCAGTGGGATGATAGATATCATTAACACAAGTTCAGTGAACTCATGCATGGGATTTCGTTTAATACAAGCTTCTGTTATTTCCATTAAAACAGTAATCCCAGATATCTTGCAAGGTTTAATTTAATGTAAATACTAGGCCTGTGATTCGAGGACAGTGAAATATATTGATGTCTTGCAAAGTGCACTTCTTATGAGGTTGATAGTACACTGAAAAGTTCTGGGTCTGAATTGAACCACATCCGGGTCTCAGTGGGTCAGATCATGGGACAAACTGCCAAGGAATACGTGACAGTATTACGTGTTTTTGACTCAAATTGACGGTCGTTATGGTCCCCTGGAAAACCGTTCATGCTGACCCAAAAATGGTCATATTACATACTTTTTCCACTGCTACGATATTTTCCTCATGCATACTTCGCAGATAAACAAAACGCGTTTCTGGAGCACTCAGTTACACTAAAAATTGTTCCGGGTCAGAGTTGACCCAAATCCCATGGGGCTTGACCCATTTCTGGGTCAATATGTCCCGGAGTATGTCAAAATGACCCAGAAATGGGTCAAAATGATGCAGAATCCGAGTTCAAATCTAACTTTTTTAAAACCACTTTCCTCCTCAGCCTGACCCGGAAGCGATTTTTTTTTCTGCAGCACACGTCGGCTATGGAGTCAACAGTTAAGGGATATGCTGTTCTTCCCTATCCCTTAACTGTTGACTCCGTAGCCAGCGTGTGCTGCAGAACATAAATTTGCGACCCGGAAATGGATCAACCCCTTAAACCCGGGATCTGGGTCAATTCTGACGCAGTAGAGTGTAGAGTTTTAGGTTGCAACATACTCTCAGGATTCTCGACACGGAGACTTGTTTTTTTGTGGTCTCGACCGGAAACTCGTTTCTGACGTAATTCAACAGCCGGAAACAAATGCAACCACAACAGACGTAACCGTAGGCTAACCAGAAAGTTGTTGTGAAATTATTTTTCCAAAAATGTTATGCCTCATTGGATTTTCTTTTCTTTTTTCTCCACTTCTGTTTCTGAAGTTGAGAAGTTTTAATACTGTTCTGCATCAGCGTTGGCCATCAGCTTGGAAGAAAATCCGCTGAAAAAGATGTTTCTTTGTTAAAATCCGCCAATTTGAAACCAAGCAAACATCGCATGGCGTAAACAGACATTTTCATGGGAGTATGGGGGCGGGGAAAGACGTCAGTTGAGGGGGCGGGCTAATTAGTGTATAGAACAATTCATGTGTGCTTTGATTTAAGCTCCTCTTTTAGGGGAATGGTTCTGATTTGAGTATGTTTGATCTCATTTTGAGGGGGGGGGAGGGGAAGGATTCTGAGTGGGGGCGAGCCTCTGGTTACGGCACTGGAGCACTGGAAGTCAAAGCTGGAGCCGCGGTGTCAAAAACGCTTCCATTTCCGGTTAGCCTCGCCTAAATGCACCCCTCTCCTGCTGATGCGCACTCCATTAAAAAATTACATTTACGCTGTGAGGGTGGCGCGTCTTGTTGTTCATCAATGAAGCAAGGTAAACCACCTACACGATCGCGAGTCACGAGTGATACGCGTATTTAACAACAGTGTGTGGGTGAAATGTTAAACGAGGTGTGACGTTCACAATTATACTGGTGGCTTCTCTAGCAGTCTTGGTCGACTTTACAATACATGCTGTCAATGGCAAACGGAGAACCTTGTGACGTCAGATTATTCTAAAATGTAAAATCCTGATTGGTTTAATGTTGTTGTTTTCCAACTACCGCGAGAACCGTTTGTTAGATAAACTGTCAGACAAACATAAATTCAGCTGTTAAAAATGAACTATAGATATTACTTTTGGTTTACTAGTTGTGAATTAAAACAACCCAGCGACTGATAACATTCAATTTCACAAAATAATATTTTTTTCAAAGGCCTTTATTTGGTTAGATAGTTTTTTTTTTTAACGATTCTAGTATTTTGAGAATGACATTCAAATTTAGGATTTTTTGTGAGAAATTAGATTATGTCAGTTTTCAATGACCACGTACATCAACTCGTACACCAACTTGTACACTAACTGGTACATCAACTCGTACACTAACTGGTACATTAACTCGTACACCAACTCGTACACCAACTCGTACACCAACTCGTACACCAACTCGTACACCAACTCGTACGAACTCGTACACATACAAACTCGTACACATACAAACTCGTACACATACAAACTCGTACACATACAAACTCGTACACAGGTTGGTGTACGAGTTTGTATGGGTTCTTTAGGTAAACATTTCTTGTAAAATTGGTCATCTTTGTTTACTATCAACACCTTTAAACACAGCATCTTAGTGGGCACATCTTAGAAGGCACATCGCCTTCAAATTTCTCAAAATGTTTCTATTTGGGATTGCTTTCAATTCTTTTCAGGAGTTGTTTATGCACAAAAACACCTAAATTGTTTTGTACTAGATGAGTAGTGATGAAAACCCCCATAACTTTGCCTCTTGGTGAAATACAACCAGCGGACGGTCCGCCACTTTGTGGAGTCATTATTTATGTGGAGACACATAGCGGACCGTGTTCTGTCATGAAATTACACAAAAACCACACCATTTCAAGGCATATTTATGTGAATCTTTATATATGCTGCTTGTAAAATTTCCTTTCAATCGTATTCATTTCAAAACAAACACTTGCTATGGCCCAAAGCGCCCAATCCGAAGGCAGTGTGCCTTTTTAAGGAAAACACTATTTTGGTTTAATAATAAAGACACCGGCTATAGACGATGTGACCTGTGGCATCACATGTTTACAAAAGAGCCACAGAGCCTGGACTTCGGGCGGGCACATTTGTACACAGCTCAATGGAAGAGTACAACAAATCTTATGTTTTATGGAGATCGCACTGTCTGATTTTCCTCAACTTTTGATATGAAGAAAGGGGGGACATCTCAAAAGCTGTACAGCTGTTACTTTTGTAAATTTTGAATTTATGTGAAAATCATGACACAAAATATAAATTTTCCAATTGAGCCTGTGTAGCATCTTGCCCGTCAGGAATAGCATTATAATGTATGAGGTCACCACTCTGTAAACAAATGTAACATGGTCTATTGACGCTGTAATAGTAACCTAAAGTCAAACACAGGCTTGCACTGGTTTTACTTATACCGGAGTTCTGTTACTTTCGGCTTCAAAGCTGACACTAGTCAGATCCTCTCGAATTGATAATCAGCCCCCCATACTCTAAAAACGTCTAGTCAAAATCGACCCAGATCCGGGTCCCGTGCAACCTCGTCCCCAGGGTGTGTCGAGCAGTACGAGGTTGACCGCTCTTTCACTCTGGTATTGGATCATTTGCATATCCCACATTTTTGGATACGTATGCAAATTAGAATAGTCTGGCTGCTTTTCGAAAATCACATCTTCGTCATAGTCTCGTGGTCTGGTTTTAATAACTGTACAGTGTAATTCTTCTAGACACTATGAATATGGAACATATATGCTAATATTGTAAAGTCGTTGTCCAATCAGGGTCCAAGTAAGGAGTTTTCCGCACAGGGTTTACTATTGTCAACATACTTGGCAATAAAGTAAACCATGGGGATGAGGTTGGGTCCCGTGGGACCCGACCCATTTCTGGGTCAGTATAACCCAGACTCTGTGTCATAATGACCAAGAAATGGGGTCAAACTGACAAAGAATTCCAGTTATGATCCCATTTCTAACCCCTTTCCAAGTAGTAAGTTTGGCCCCCAAAATGGGGCTGGGCCCCCTGGGAGCAGCAAACCGGGTCAATCCTGATATCCTAATTTTCGAGTGTCGTCATCCCAAGATGTTTAACTTAGAATATCCACCTTTTTTTTCTTGTAGATAAATTACGTCGAGATTTCTTCAATTCTGACCCGGGAGATTGTAGAGTGTATATTATAGATCTTCGTAGTGATTAAATCACTTCTGAGAGTATATTAATTCTACAGTGCTCTGGGAGTGCCCCCCCCCGACATGAAGCAATCTCGTCGAATTTATCTACAGGGAAATAAGTGGATATTCTGAGTTACACATCATGGGTTGACGACACTCGAAAATTAGGATATCGCCTTGAAATACATCTCGATATACAATGAAATCCTACATTCAAGCCCGGTTCATACTTCCTGCGAATGCAAATGCGAAGCGAATGTTGACGTCACAAATTCACAACGGACAATTCGCAGCAGTTCAGCTGTGCTCAACTCTTGCGAATATTCGCAGCGAAAACAGAGTTGTGACGTCAAATTCACGTCAAATTCGCTTCGCATTCGCATCCCGCAGGAAGTATGAACCGGGCTTTAGGGTGTCGCAATCCCTAAGATAATATTATTCGCAGTTTGACATAATCCCGATGATCTTGAGAAGATGATATCCGACATACGATATCCTACATTTAGGATGTCGTCATACAGAGATAACTTTTCATTACGTGCTGATGACAGTTTTTTGTATGTTGCCGTCTCAGTGGTAGGATACCTATGGTGGCCCTGAAGGGACATCGAACCTATACATTTACGTAAATATTTACGTGAATAATTCCGATTTGGGGCAAAAATCGTAAATATTTACTTAAATATAAACGTAAATATATATGCTCGATATCCCTTCAGGGCCACCATAGATTTCACCATTCCCAAACAACTATTTCTATTTTTGCCAGTAGGATGTCGTCTTCCCGAAAGGTAAATATGTTAGGATCTCTTCAAAGTCGGATGGCACTTCCAGAGCTCCGTAGAATTCAAATAAACACATGTGCCACACATAAACACTTGTAAAAACAACAAAATTATTGATTTTTTCCCGGATATTTTGTGCTAGTCCTTATAAATGTTTATTTCGATTGCAGCAATTAGTTTGGGATATCTCCAGATGCCGTTTTTCTCCACTTTCACAGTGTACTTTCACAACTACAAGAGCTTCTTTCAATTTTTTTTTATGGTCAAAGATTATTTTCTTACGCTGCACCATTTCTTTGGAATAGTCTTCCTGTGCATATTCGCCAGGCTAGTTCTTTGCACTGTTTTAAGTCTCTGTTAAAAACTCATTTGTTTGAAGCTGCTTTTTTTTGTAATCTGCTTACTTGTAATGTATCTTTCACTCATTGTATATTTCGTTGTTCTCTTTATGCGCTTAGAGGCTTTTGCATTAGGCGCTTCACAGTCTTTATGGCTGTTATTAATACTTAAATGGAAGTATCTTTTCCAGAGGACTGGTACCAGACTAGTGCAAATTTAACGTGTACTCTGTGTTTACAAACACTGCCGACCCCTTTAATATAAATTTGTATCAAGCCTTTCATCAGAACACATACTTAGTATAGACTAAGTAATAGACACGGTGACAAGAAGGTGTTTGTACTGTGAGTGTCTGTCTGACACAGATGAGGGCCTACCGTGCTGTACCCTGTAAGACGGCTATCCCATCCATCACGGGCTGCTGCCTACTGCTTAGCCGTGCGCGGTCCTCACTGAGGCATGCCCGCCATCTTGAATCATGACAGTGACCTAATTAATGAACACCGGAATGATTGATTCCACCTCGAATTAAGTCCGGTTACACTTCGTAAAGTTTCATACCCGTGGTACATGTGGTGTTACGATTTTTTTGTTTAGAACGTAATAACTAATTGGTATCCAATTAAAGAATATTGTTATTTTTTCTCATAGTTTAGGAAACATTAATTAAACATTGGCGGCTCCTTCCACGTGTGAAGCCTTTGTTTCAGCGAGCGTTAATTACCAAAGTCTTCAGCACCATACTCTTAAGGCACCATCTGCTAACGTACTTCTGGATGAGTTTTTATTGAAAAAATCGTAATGGTAAAAATAATGGATGTTTACGTACGCATCGGTAGGTAGAAATACGGAAACTATTGTTGCACTTCGTGGCGTTGTTGTTTTGATATGCAAGACAGCACAAGCGTGGCATGAAGTGGGCGATTGTTGTTGTAAGATTACTACGTAAATACCCAATGTTGACGTCCTCGTGGCTATTTTTACTTTCAACGTAGGGGGTCATTGTGAGATTTCTACACCCCCCCCCCGCCAAAAAAAGGAAATAAATACAAGTCAGTCTTTCTTTTGCAAGATGACCATGATGTGTTTTGCGCTAACAAACTTATGATAATATAGTAGGCACTTAAAGGCAACAAACTTCAAGGTAAACCTAAGCTAATGGACTAATAACCAGCATGTTCTAAAAATGCAAAACTTAAAAAAATAGCAATAAAAAAACACAGCCAATTCGGGCCCTATCTTTGTGTCAATGTCAGTAACTTAAATTGCCAAGTCACTGACATACACTGAGCGATATGCTTAAATAAATATGGTGGTTTTTGGCGCTTCTCTTCCAATCACATTAAAAGTGCAGTTTAGGATAAAGTACGGATTTAAGATATTTACCACCTAAGTTGTTATTATTAGACTAAACATCACTACCCATGTGAATTACCGATAAGGCATATCATGAAGTACACTTTGGAAAATGTTTTCTCTGTGTTGTTCGAGGTTGAACAAAAATCTCATCGAACCCACTTTATTGTGCACACACGGTGTGCTCGTTTGCTAGGCACGTTAAGTAAGTAACTCTATACCCTGGCACTGAAATCTGGCTGCGCCAATGCAAGCAGGCATTTTACAGTTACACGGGGGAACGAGATCTCTTGCGAACACTTTTTTTATATCCCAACTTTGCTCCCAGTTTGTAGCTTAAAGCTAGTCAAGTTCCCCCGGAATGATAACTGAATAGGTCCCTACTCTTTAAATTTCAACTCAACTGACTCAAAGAACAGTAAATTTCGCCCCGTGAAATGGATGCTGATTTGAGTTTCACTTTAATGTTCACTTTAAGGTTAAGGTTTCAGTCAAGTGCCTTGTATTGATAATATTGCATTTGATCGGTGGAATCAACCTCCTCAAGGCAGTGAAAGATGCTAGGTCCAATTTTTAAATCAAAATCTGAATAGCATTTTACAATTTATATTTCTTGAAAATTATAAGCTTTCAATTAAGGTACTACACACACAAAAATCCTTCAATTATAAGACAAATAGCAAGACAAGTTCTCTACAGAACAAATCTACACAGCAAAGTAGACATTTATACACATGGTGTGACCGCAAACCGAATATACATTGATACCTCACCATGCAATGCCTCAAAAACCATATACAATTATAAGTTGTTGTTAAAGGAACATTACAGAGTTGGTAAGAAAAAAACTTGTAAAATATACTTTTGATCACAGATTTACATACAACTTGCACGGTCTAATGATGATGATAGTAGAAAACATCCCCTGAAATATTTCTGACTGAAATGCCATATTTGATGAGAAATGAATAAACTAATTTTCCGATTGGAGTTTATCGCTCAGTGAGCGTTTTATTCATTTGTTAAACCTATATGATTTCATGCAAATGTGTAATCGGTTTTTCACTATTTTCTCGTGACCCAGATGGCCGATCGATCTCCAACTTCTACAGGTTTGTCAGTTTATGTATATGGTGGATTACATAAAGTGCTTACACTGCCAGCAACTGTTTTGTTAGCTACAACCAATTCTGTAATGTTCCTTTAATTTAAGACTGAACATGAATTATTGTCGGGATCCTTACATTAGCCCATCACGTCCATCAGTTGGATAAGCACAATAACATGCCGGGAACTCATCTTCATCAGTGAAACATTTTAAACTTTTATAAGAGCCGTCTCTGTACTGTGATACTTCCGGTAAGACGATTGGAAAACCGGAAACATGGAATTAATTTAGAAATAAATTATAAGATACTGATTGGTCCATTCTGAAAACTCATAAACGAACCTACTAAATCTCCAGCAATTTTCTTGACGTGCAAATGGTCTTGAAACAACAAAGCAGTGCCTCCCCCTGAACGGTTTTTTTTCCCCCGGAATGATCCAATAATCTAAAAGCAGGTGGAGTTGCTTCAACCTTGTGGGCATGCAACATCCATATCTGTAAACCAAGTCTCTGTAAGGGCAAACAAATCAGCTTTGCTATTATTAGCATAGGAAACAAAATCAGCTGTTTTACTTTTAAAGTAACATTACAGAATTGTTTTTTGCTAACAAAACAGTTGCTGGCAGTGTAAGCACTTTATGTAATCCACCATATACATAAACTGACAAACCTGTAGAAGTTTGAGATCGATCGGCCATCTGGGTCACGAGAAAATAGTAAAAAACCGATTACACATTTGCATGCAATCATATAGATTCAACAAATGATTAAAACGCTCACTGAGCGATAAACTCCAATCGGAAAATTAGTTTATTCATTTCTCATCAAATATGGCATTCAGACAGAAATATTTCAAGGGATGTTTTCTACTATCATCATCATTAGACCATGTAAGTTTTATGTAAATCTGTGATCAAAAAGTATATTTTACAAGTTCTCTTCTTACCAATTCTGTAATGTCCCTTTAGGAGATCTGGTATCTAAGCAACAAGGCTTATACAGATCATCAGAGGAATCGGCAGGATTTACAAAAATGAGCTTAAGGACAGGAGTACGGTTTTCCAAAGCTAACCAACTAGAAACAACATTTGTTTTAATCTAACTTCTGTTGTAGATCATTCATCTTCTGGAGGGAGTCTTTCGTCAGATAATGGCCAATGGATGTGGAAAACTACGGAAGCTTAACGGGGCCATCCTCGTTACCTTGTTTCCGAGCTAAATTATATTGAAAAGAGCCGAAGCCAAAGACATTATAAATTTGTATTTTATTTATCGTACTCTTAAAACTACGTCTTTAAGAATTCCGACAAATCCCAAT
Source organism: Pycnopodia helianthoides (assembly GCA_032158295.1). Lineage (NCBI taxonomy): Eukaryota > Metazoa > Echinodermata > Asteroidea > Forcipulatida > Asteriidae > Pycnopodia > Pycnopodia helianthoides. The sequence goes on from CM063262.1 coordinate 5,135,647, forward strand.
GAGGACCATTTGATTTTTCTCTCACCCCGTATTTGACAAAATAACGGAAACTCGGATGGTCACTTTGAGCTTCCGTAGAGATCTCGCAGGTTCGAGTCACAAAGGAATTTGTTTGTAGTGGAGGCAGCCGACAATATTGCCTACAAAAGAGTGAACGACAGCGTTTAAAAATCCTCATGAAATTTTTTGAATAGTTTTTGTTAATTTTTTTCTTGAGATTTCCTGGAATTGGTTGCTAAGTGCCTCATGCGACATGGCCCTTTAGAATGTTTAGCACAATGGATTTCGATAAAGCGGTAAAAAAAATGTCTTGAGGTTGACAGACGATGGCACGGACAAAGCTCTTCATTAATTGCATCATTTTGCAGATCGTTTATAACCAAGTGAGCTGAAAGACTGCAATTTATTTCTGAGTCGTCTATCATTCAACAATCCCCCCCTTGCGACTCGTATTTGCGAACCTGCACTGTGACTGCAGCGGTGAACCAATAACGCGACCGCAGTGCACGCTTCGTGAAGTGACAGTCTTGTTGACTCGTCTGACGAACTGGTTTGATTAAAAAAGAAAGATGGCGGCTCTTGAACGAACAAAGCCACTTCCGTCTTCGTAATGGAGTATGGGAAAGCCAAATTTGTAGACTAATGCATGTTTTTGTGTGATACTGTTTACCTTAACGGAGAAAAAAAACACGCATATTACAAAGGTTTCTAAAATGTACCCCAGGATAGTTAAATTTAAAAACCACTCGCCACCGATTTTTACGACCGCCTGATGTGTTATTAAATACTTTCTGAAAGTGTGTATTTTCCACCGACGTCATATGCATCAGGTCTTCTAATGAATGAAAAACTTAATCATAATCAGTCACAACCACCATCAATGTGGGTGCCGTGAGGCATCCGGGGATTGAACTTCCGCCCACAATATTTGCAACTTCCGGATGAGCCGATTCTTTCAGCACATTTCCCGTGGTTCGATCGCAAGTGTGAAGCGACCGCGCATATTCGTGGGGAAACAGTGCTCCCGGGAGTTAAGTGTGTGGTGTGAACAGTAAACCGGGATGGCGGTGGGTTTTATAGACTCATGGGAATTTCCCGGGAGCTTGTTTCCAGGGAACCGCTCGGTAGTGTGAAAATGAAAAGGGCTTTCCTTTTTTGTTTCCTCAATGCAATTTGAATTTTGGTTATAGATTCGGATACTTGCAAATGTTTGTTTTGCTTAATTATTTATGATGATTAAACTTGAACGCGATAGTAAATAGTTGAAAACAACGTAAATAGTTGAAAAAATAATTTTTTGAATGGAAAAACGTACAGAAAGAGAGACAAACTTATAGAGGGACGGCTGTGTGGAAGCGGGAGGTATTAAAGGAAGGTAGCACTGCGTTGGGAGTATGAGCGATGGTCATTCAAAGATGCGGTGACGTTTTAAAGACACTGAACACTATTGGTAATTGTCAATGACCAGTCTTCTCACTTGGTGTATCTCAACATATAGATAAAATAACAAACCTGTAAAAACTTGAGCTCAATTGGTCGTCGAAGTTGCGAGATAACTATGAAAGAAAAAACACCCTTGTCACACGAAGTTGTGTGCTTTCAGATGGTTGATTTCGAGACCTCAAAATCTAATTCTGAGGTCTCCGAAAACTATGTCACTTCAGAGGGAGCCGTTTCTCACAATGTTTTATACTGTCAACCTCTCCCCATTACTCGTTACCAAGTAAGGTTTTTTGCTAATAATTATTTTGAGTAATTACCAATAGTGTCCACTGCCTTTAAATGAAGTGTCATGGCTAAAACGGTGTATAATACGCTGCAATCCCGGCCTGGCCGATCGCGATGCTTGTACAGCATTATAATTACTTGTTGGCATTCGGGTGGTACGTTAGGCCGGATGTTCCTGTGTAGGCAACAAGAAGACAGAACGTTACCTTGGTGTTTCTTGTTCACCGTCAGTCGGAATCTTTGCTTTAGGGATTCAACATCCTGTAAAATGCCCCGGGTTAAAATTGATAATTATACGAAACAACGGATGGGCCGCACCTATTGCCGGGTTGGCCTGGCCTGTTTAGCCGAATCTGGGTCACAAAACCCACGGTGCTGAATCACCTAGATTTCTGGTCAGTGTGACTCGGAAAGGGATCAAACTGACCCAAAAGATCGGGGTCAGACACTTTGTTTTACAATTTAAATGTCAGAAATTTGATTTCCTGCAAAAGTATAACATGAGAATAGCTTTGCAGTGTATTATTTTATAGACGCGTCATTTAGCCACTTAAAAATGTTCTTATGCACTCCTGTCAATGTGACCGTTACGTTCTCTTCAGGTCAATTCTTGCATCTTGCATTGGTGAACCGGTAACTCTTCTAAAAGGATTGTTGCTGTCCTGGAAAGGGAAGGGTTGCAATTCCATGCGTGCTCTGTGTTTGCGTTGTTTCTGACCTGGGACTTTTTTTTTTCTTCTTTCTTTTTTTTTGGCTTCCGAGCGACAGTAATTCGGGTGTTTGAGGCGTCCTTAGCTTGAATAACAGAAATATAAGAAAATCTTTAGAGGGAGAAATCCGTGAAGCAAGACGGTTTTTGGAGAGGGTGACTCCTCCTCGGGGAAATCGAGGGTGCGCAAACACTTTAAAGGTGTTATACAGGATCGGTAAGAACAAAAAAAAAAATAAATATTTAAATTTAGTCTGTGAAAGGTTACTGATTATGAGTCCATGCGATGAAGTCATATTCGAGAAAACTGTACTATTTCCGAGCGGCAGTAATTTAGGTGTTTGAGGCGTCCTTGGCTTTAAAGGTGGACTCCTCGCTTCTCATTGCAAAAATTCTGACCCAAACATTTCTTTTTAGTACTTCCGAGCGAAAGTAATTCGGATGTTTGAGGCGTCCTTGGCTTGATAAGCAGAAATATAAGAACAATCTGTGAAGCAAGGCAATTTTGTGAAAGGGGGACTCTTCGATCCTCATTGCAAAAATTCTGACCCAAGACTCTTTTTAGTAGCTTCCGAGCGAAAGTAATTCGGATGTTTAAAGCGTCTTCGGCTTGATTACCACAAGATATAAGAAGTGGGATAGATCCGTGAAGCAAGACGATTTTTGTCTTCGAGAGGGAACTCCTCCTTCGGGAAATCGAGGGTGTACCACGTCTTAAAGAAAACACTTTATAACTCTTATGGTTAAATCTGTCATTACATCTGCCACGGCACACGAAGACACGTCCACATAGACTTCCCTCAAAAAATGAATAATTTAGAAATTCATCATCGGTTGTTCCAGTACACCAGGTTTTGGGTTTTTTGTTTCTCCCTGGGGGAAAACACAGCATTTAAAACTCCATTCTCTTTAATTACAGTCCATGTCGCGTGTATGGAGGAGTGATCGGTGATACAGCCGTGCGTTGACACGCTCGTGGAGCATGGATGAATGGAACGACCCGTAAGATGAGGACAGGTGGCACCTCTTTAGCGCTACATTCGCACTAGAGCATTTTAGGCGTCAATCAAATACATGTTGCGAGTTACTCTCAGTAGGCTGCGCTAACGTCGCACTTTGCCGAGCCGAACTCAAATGTTTTCAGTTCGATTCGACACGCAAGAGCGCGACGTTTGTCACCGTTCGTGCCGCTACGTGTAGCACGGCAGGGCTTGCCGTGCTACACGGCAGTGCGAACTTAAATAAAGTTGCGCTAAACGCGCTCTTTTGTCGAATTTAATTCCCAATTTTACAACTGTTGAGTTCGACACGACAAACGTGCGACGTTTAGCGCAGGCCTTATGCTTTTTCCCCATTTGTTTTGTGATCCACATCTTATTTTCCACTAGATAGAGTCCTTAAAAAATGGGACAGTTTTTTTTTTTTTTTTTTTTTTTTTTTTTTTTACAAATCTCTAACCTCACGTAAATGACGAACTAATGCGTCAATTAAATACATGTTGCCGAGTTACTCTCAAGTTAAACTTTTTCCCATGAAATTAAAGAGGGGCTCCAAGGTCAAATGCATTTTTGCGATCCACATCTTATTTTCCACTAGAGAGAGTCCTTAAAAAATGGGACAGTTTTATTTATTTATTTTTTTTTATATACAAATCTCTAACCTCACGTAAATGACGAACTAATGCGTCAATGAAATACATGTTGCCGAGTTGCTCTCAAGTTATGTTTTTTTCCCATGAAGCTAAGGAGGGGCTCCAAGGTCAAATTCAGTTTTGCGATCCACTCATTTTTCCAATAGAAAGAGTCTTTATGAAAACGGGGAAAAATCAGAAGTCTCTAACCTCATATTCAACGGTGTAAAATGCCACTGTGTTTGATAACTCTTGACCAAATCATATACGTTCGATGACGTCACATTTCTAATCTATGGTCAGTACGTTTTGTTTTATACGGAGAATGCAATTATTGATTCCTGAATTCTGATGATATCCAATCAAAACGGCATTGAGTTTGAACTTTTGACTGGCACAACAAATTCATCTTTGTGTCGTACGGACCCATTTGTTGTTGATGTTCGATGGCGTCACGTTTCAAGTTTCCCTAATGAAAGAGTATCAGATAGTATTTTACAACCGTTTTAACGTTAGACTAGAGACTTGTAATTTGCCCCGACTTTCATGCGGACTGTATCTCTTAAAAAAATGAGTGAATCGCAAAATTGAATTTGACATTGAAGCCCCTCTTCAATGCTCCAACATTGACTAAAAAAATGTATGGAAACGATTACACTTTTCATCTCGGTTTAAAAAAAATGTAATCTTAACTGTGTGCTACCAACAATAATTTATGGAGCAGAAACATGGACAACAACAAAACTGATAGAACATAAACTCCGCACAGCACAAAGAACAATGGAGAGACAAATGCTACGTATCTCAATTAGAGACAGGATTGAATGCACAGAAATACGAAAGAAAACTGGAGTAAGAGACATCATAAAGGACAATAAAACAAGCTAAATGGAGATGGGCTGGACACACTGCCCGAAGAAATGACAATAGATGGACAACAAGAATAATGGATTGGCAACCAAGGACAGGGAAAAGGAAAAGAGGTAGACAGAGAAAAAGATGGAGAGATGACATCAGGGTATATGCAGGAACAACATGGACCAGAACTGCAAGAAATAGAAATGAATGGCATTTTCACGAGGAGGGCTACATCCTACACTGGATGAACACAGCCTAAATGATGATGGATGATGATGAATCTTAACTTTATTTTTATTTTTTTATTTTGTATCCAAAGACCTGCTGAAGAGAGCAGGAAGCTTGTAAAAAAAAACTGAAGCTGAATTTCATAATTTGTGAGATGGGGGAATTTGAAGGAGTGCATTATTAACAATGGACTGAAAGGGGATGCCACACGAGGCAATTGACAGGCAACCAGCTCCAGGCAATCTCCAATAAGAAATGTCATTCACATTTCAGTTTTCTCATTATTTTCTTGGGGATAGTGAGTTACAGCCAGAAGAATGTCTCTTGTGCTGCTGAAGTGTTCCTTGTGCGTACATTGCAGTTGGTTGCCTCCAAGCTGCCTGAATCAATTCCCTGTGTGACATGACCTTAACAAATTGCGAAAGGCATTTACTAGAAAAAAAACAAATTGACGCCATTTTTACGGTCTTCCAACGGGCACACTTACTAATAAGACCTTCTGGCATAATCTAACAATGCGGAAAGAGTAAATGATGGTTCATTTTAATGTAGACTTGTTGCAGCATTTTCCCCCAAACTCAACAGTTCATGTGATTTTAATATAATGCCAGCAAGGGGGGGGGTGGCGTGCTCCTTTGATACTGTGGTGTTTAATTTCTTTACACATTATGATTGCGAAGCACACCGACAGTGCTTCTTAATATGACTAAAATAATATTTGTAGTTTTAAGTAATTTGCGGCCCAACAAAGAAAACATGATTAGAGCAGGATCTGAGCATGCGACATCTTGCAAACTACTCAGTGGGTTTCGAACCCACGACGCCCATCTTCTAGAGCATTGTATCTTAACCACTAGCCACTGGGTCAATTCCGACCCGCGAGGTCTTAGAGTGTTTGCTGATTTTACAAGAAAGCTGTCTGAAAGTTAGTTTCTCGAGATATTTCTCGAAATCTGCGGGACAGGAATAAATGCACTCTTAATTATTATTAGTTTTTAAAAGGATGTACATCCCTTTTATTTGTTTTTATCGGTCGGGTTGGTGAAGTTGTATCTTTCCTTGCCTTCCACCTCTGCGGACCCCTGTTCGAATCCCGCCGGGGGCACAATGTGGATTGGGGTTTCGAGTCCCTACTTATAAATAGCGTCAGTTTCCCCTGGAACAATTATCTTGGGGTTTCCCCCCTAAAGCGGAGTTCTTGGCCGGCACAGTGATTAAGTTTACTTTTCTCTTAGAGTCCTCGGGCTTCACATCCAGAAATAAAAATTGAGATGAACATGAACTAACGATGAAATGAGTAACGCGCGATGTTGCGTGATTAGGGTCCTAAACTGAAGATCAAACACTATCATTTTGCGCTCTAATAACGATGTCGGCTCATCAATTTTTCAACGGTTCATTACGCTAGCTTGTCCATGCGGTGTCAAAAATGAAAACTTGGCCACACCACGAGAATTTAAATTAAAAAGATGTAAAGCTTTGCATGGCTGTTGTTGACCTATATGGCGTTCGGGTATAAATCTATATAACTGCCCAAGTGTGTAATTTTAAAAGAAAGGTTCTTTCGATGAAGACCGGAGCAGGTCCTTATTTGAAACGTCGATTAGATCAAACGGCTCATGTATAAGAACCCCATGCCTGACCAATGGGCTCCTAACGGAATACATACCCATTTTTGACTGTACTGCTGACGAAATATCCGATCATCACTAAACGTGTAGTTGACTTTGCCGAAGATCAAGTTATCATGTCCTGGCATTGGCTCAATCCAGGTCACACGAACTGCAAGGTGTAAAGTTTGAGTGGCGGCAGCGAACCACTGGAATTAATGAACCCCAAAAGAATTTAAGTATTAGTTTAAGCTGTGTAACCTCATCATATCTCTATTTTAACAAACCAATAGAGAAAATATAATCCAGATGCCACAAACCAACCCAAAATGTCAGTTTTTACATGCAGTAAAAATACCTCATAATGTTTTCACGGTGTCAATTTGAATGATACGAAAAATTGCAAACCTTTCAAAAGCAGTATTGCTCCTAAGATCAAGACGTACTGACATGAAACTCACACCAACGACATTGAAACTCAAACCCATTTATATTTACACAAAAAGGAATAAAACAAACGATTATTGCCGGTCTAGTTGAACTAGCTTAAACGATGAAAGCCATAACCCTGTGGACACTTATTTTTCAGTAAGGTGTATGTGCTCTCATATTCACTACCTTATGGAGACCGAGAACAAAACAGAAAAGGGAAAACAAAGCGTCTCCATAGGGAAATTCTAAAGACTTGGTTGCTCCACAAGGAATTTTGTGTACAAAGTCTCGGGAGGTTCTTATACTACAGGGACAAAGGAAAGAACAAAAGATGTCTCCACAGGGATGCAAAAATAGGAATGTGTGTGTGAGTGTGTGTGAAAGAATCTGCTCACATATAATTAGGGATCAGCCTCCATTTATGTTACCATTATTGTTCCCAATATCTGATAGACCAGGGCAGAATAAATCACAGGGTGAACCTACATGATTATGGCCACTATACCGGTGGTCATTTTCTGCACCCAGCACATCAAAGAAGGCACAATCTCCCATGCAAGTGGCTTTAACACGTATAGCAAGCCTTCCCAGGTGAAATAAAAGGTGTACAAAGTTTCTGATGATAGTACAAACCAGTGGCAATAGACCGTGAAAGTCTCGCGCGTATTCGCCCGTGTAAGTGCGCCAGTTTGTTTCCTCACGCGTTTAAAAGCAATGTACGTGGGACCAAAATGGTCCAAAAATTTGTGCGAAATTTGCACGGTCTATGGAGGCCCTATCTATCAATATGGAAAGGAAAAGCAATAATGAACGTTCATTTTTTTGTGTGGAGATTTGTCCACACAGAAATGCCCCTAAGAGTTAAGACGTATACACTGACTTGAAACGGACACCCAAAATGTACACAAAACAAGAATTAAAAAAAAAACAATGAATATATTATTGACGGTCCAGATTAATGACACTAAACAAGTACAGCCTAAATTGGCTATTAATTTCTCCACTGACTTGAAACTTAAAACCACTGACATTGAAACTGACACCGTAAACGAGAAAAAACGAATAAACTACAAACTACTTGAATGAGCTAAAACAATTACTTAAAAGAGTGCTCATAATTTTCAATGGGTCAATGATATACTGACCTGAAACGTATATTAAACCTTGTAACGGACACTCGGGTACAAATCGACGAAAACAAAAATGATTTAAATTGTTGCTGCTGGTTCCTGGTCAATGAGTTTAAAGTCAGGGCGTACTCTTGGTACGTGTCAAAGATCAGTATCCTCACTTGGTGTATCCCAACATAACATATGCAAAAAAGTAACATACCCGTACAAAATTGGGATCAAATGGTCATCGAGAATGCAAGAAAATAATGAGAGAAAAAAAACCCTCGGTGCGTAGAAATTGTGTGCTTTAAAATGCCCGAAAAGGCTTCATGCCTGAAGACTTTCCCATTGACCACCATCTTAGATGAAAAAACAAAAACCAATGGAAACGTGCACGCGTGTACGCGTTGCAAAGAACTCTCGGCCATTGAAAGCCTTTCACGCGTGCACGTTTCATCACAGATTACGGCCAATGCAAGGGGTCTTACATACATTTGAAAACAAGGAATCGAAGAGCCCCTGCCATGCGTATCTCCCATTCAGCAATCAGACTCCAGTTTATTTATTTTTTTTAAATAGACCGTTGAATATTTAATGCTTGTGCGCTCTGCATTCGTGACAAAGAAAACAAGATCGCTCGCGGGACTTATTTATCCCAGAATATGATGTCAATTCAAAGATTCGTATAGAAAGAGAAAATACCGGCGGACGACAATATTCAGAATCAGCGCGTGTTTTCACAATCCTTCCAACTATGAAACACAAACATCCGATATTAAAAAATGGTTACCCTAAGTCAATACCTCAATCTGACGTCCTAATTAAGATTGGAGTGAGTGGGTAGTATGGAGTGGTCTTGCCGCGCCCCTCGAAGAGGAGGGGGGCGAGCCCAATAACTACTTGACTTACCAAGCGAGACAATGCGAGCTGTATGACATCTTCATTACATCCATTCAAAGGGACGACCAATTAGTATAAACGCGCACGCCAATCCTACTCTAATTAGCGCGGGTTATTAGTTCTGCACAACTTGGGGACATGTATAAAAAAGCATTATTCAACTGTAAAGCATCAACTTGATAATGAAGAGATAATTAGTTTCCAAAAGCTAGGATGTCGTTAATGAGTGATGAACCAAAAAGGGCAGACATTGGTTTCCGGCCAGAGAATTAATACACACGCTCAGGGGAAATCAACGTACACCAACGACGGTCCATTTGGTTTATTGGTTCGTGCACGGTATAAAATGACCATTTCAATCGAGATGGAGCGATAACTATTTTGTGACTCGAAGCGGAAGGCCAGCAAGCTCCAAGATTGACGACTGTTTCATCTGTTCGTGTACTACCGTGCGAAGAACTTTAAGGTACGTCTAAGGGTAGGCATATTGGGTTGAGAATGAGTTAAGTTTGACATTGAGTGGGACTTGAATCTTACTTGATACTGAACTTTTTTGCAAACACCGTTCTTGCTTTTATTCCTAAACTATAGTTATAAATGATTTGAACTTTCCGGGGTCGGGTTCAATCAGAAACCCACAGAGGAAACACTTTTACCGCAGCTGCATTAGGTGTGACTTTTTGTCAAAGTTAATACAATTTGTGACTTTCATTAGGTTTGCCAACATTCGTAAAACATCCTTGTGTAGTATTCCAATATTCTGGCCAACTTTTGATTTATTTAATCAAATTGTCAGACTATAATTTTTTGCGTTTGGCTAATTACACGTATTTCAATAGACTATTTATAAAAGACCATGTTTGGGGGTTTGACCTGATTGGTGCTGATGATATCGTTTGGTTTTACTCTAGAACAGTTTTCTCAAAGATTTGTGTGCTTCCCTCAAACACACGGGAGTAAAAACTTTTAGGGATAGAACCTTTAAAGACTTTAGCTTTGCCAAAAGAAAATGGAAGCTATGCTCAAAGACTTGAGAGCTGCCCTCAAATACCTTAGACATTATCATAGGTTGATAAATGTTGTTTTAGTATATTAATATTTGTTTTTGGAAGCTTTTGTGTCGAAAAGTAAAACAAATTGGTTCAAATCAACCCGTGATTTTGTCTCTGACTGAAGTTTTGTCACACTTTGCAAAAAAAAGGGGGCGGGGCGGAAAAAATTAATTTTGCAATCACTTTTAAAAGAGTCACGCATCATTTCCCTCTGATCCATCATTTAGAAATGAAGTTGATAGACAGATCTCTACCAAAATAATATTCAAATCCTACACGAAACTGAGACGAATGCAAAACTACGTATAGACCCATTGCACAACGCGCAGCACGCATATACCTGCGCGTCTCCTGTCCGCCATTTCGGGTGTCAAAACGTGCACAAAAGGATGGTTGTACGCGTGTTTACGCACCAATGCGTGTGCAAACACGTGTACCATCCTTTTGTGCACGTTTTGACACCCAATATGGCGGACAGGAGACGCGCGTGCAAGTGCACTGCGCGTTGTGCAATGGGTTTACACACTGAATGAAAAACAACAACATTATGTCAACCCAAACAAGGGAGGTTCAGTGGTAGGTTGCAATCGACCGTGAATTCATGGGCGTCCCCAAAAGAAGTACGCAGACGGGTTCGCTAATGCATTGTTTATTATCTTTCATCCACTTTATTTCAGATGAGGTGCATCCTTATTATCATGGTCGCGGTGGCGGTTCTTGCAGCGCCCTCCATGTCCACGATGAACTTGGAGCCTTTGACGAGTCTCGAGGCAGACAAACGGGGAGTTGGTAATCAGCGGTATAGGGGTGAGTCGGCATCCTTTGAAATATTCCAAAGAACAAAGTACCAGTCATTTGAGTAAAATTTTGATTAACTTCAGTCTGAAAAACCGATTAAGCTGCCCCCGAACCAGAGGCAGTCATCCGATAAATACTTGTGTGTCAATGCTGAGAAAATAGCATTCAAAATTACAGATACTAAACTTCGATAACCAGAATGTTTATGGATATGCGCGGAAGTCGTGACGAAGTACAAATCGTAATTTCTTTAAAGTTTTATAAATGATTCTACAATTATTATTTTTTAAAGTAATTTTACAGTCCTTTGACGTTTTTAAAGTGATGTTTATTCGTAATCAAACAAAATTGAAATAAGATTAGACAATTTTACACTCAAGTTTGTAGGATTATAAAGTGACGTTTTGCTTAAAGCAACTTTCATGAAGCTGTTTAGTGAAACATTTTGCAATGGATCACAAGCAAAATTAAAAAGTATTACGCACATTGCTTTATGACTGGTTGCCTGATAATTTTTGCTTTATAGTGAATGAACTCTGAAATTAAGCAATTTTTCCAACCTATTTTCTATAACATTCAAGAAAAATGTTATACGTAATTGCTCGGCGAAGAGTAAAATACAGAGCGCCCTCTACTGACCATTCTTATAATATGAGGTAATAATTTGTTGTGATTTGTTTTTCCCCCCTACTTTTACGCAGCTTGTGCTCATCCTGTCTACGGTAGAAAAGTCAGGTGTAGATGCGACATAACGAAGAGCTTACACGATCCTCAGTACAGACGATGTTTCAGGAAACCAAGATCGGTGTGAACATTTGAAATTAAAAGTAACAGTTTCACGTTAAAGGAAGAAACATAAAGTGTGTTTTTTTTGCGTGTTAATCACGCCTCCGAGGTAGACTTCAATTGTTAGATACATTCCAATTATGGAGTCCTTATGAAAGTGCGGGGAAAATTACAAGTCTCTAACCTCAATTTAAAACGGTGCAAAATGTCATTGTATTTAAAAACCCGTCGGGTGTGAATTTTGTCAACATCCTAGACCATCCAATGACGTCACACTGATCGAAATTAAATCACTGCACACCTATAGCCATTTGCTTTGTTATAATAATAATAATAAAAAAGCATACACTAATATTTGAAAAAGGAAAACAAAGAAAAAAGAAAACTACCTATACTTGGAGCAGTATTGTCTCCGGGACATGTTTTTGAACACCGAGTAGTTTTTTTTTTTTCTCTCTCAGATGGGTAGATAGCTCATTCCTCCAGGTGCGGGGTGGCCACGGCGAATGGGCTTTCCACCAACTTTCCTCTGTCGTCGAACTATTTATGGACGGAGAGCTCGGTTATGGACGGAGTCGGTTTCTGTGTAATCTAGCGATTCTTTTTGTAGAAATACTGCAGTTGAGTACAGTTTATTCTTAATTGCAAACGAATTCAATTGACTATATACCGCAATGAGAGTGAATTAGATTATGAGTTACGATGATTATAGTAAGAACGGTATCAATAAATTCCTACATGGTTTATATAGCGTCTATCGTTCCCAGAAGACGACCATCTCTGGGACAGATTTCAAACGTGAATATATCTTACCCTCAACTGCAAAGCTACTCAATTACAGACAACAATGAGAGTGAATCGGACTCAAATTGCATTAATAATTGTAGTAATTATGGTAATAATATTACAACAGGATTTATACAGTAAGGGATCTATAGCTGATTTAAAACCAGGTGCAATTTGATTAACAATAGTACGTGTTAGAAAGGAAGTAATCCTTCAATTTTAAGTAGAATCTAATCAAACCAGATTTTTTGCGTTTACAATTTTTTTTCCTGACTTATGTTTGCAAAATGTGAGACGTCATGTGACGTCATCTTTTGTGACGTTAGGGGAATACTATAATGTTGCTAAATTCTATTGGCTTGGCTTGGATTTCCGACTAAAGGCAGCACGTTCGCTGCCTCTAGTGCTTTCAGTGGCAATTATGGTGTCTTTTATCCAACCAAATGTACTTGAACAAAGAATGTGTATCACGGACACCTGTTCAAAGATTAACCCCGTAAATTGAGTGCCTTTATAATTAACAGAGCTTTTATTCACGAAGAACGAAACTCTCTGCTAGATGAAAACAACAGTGTGTGTATTTTCAATGGTAAAATTTTATCCCATGCAGCTCCTTTAGTAAATAGACAATTTCAACGTGATAGTTGAAGGAATGGACCAGGGCCCAATTTCTTGCTTGGCGTGTATTTTCGTTTTAAAGGATTGGGCACTACGCGTTATGCACAACGCATGACGGATACATGGATTTCTGGGCTCATGCATTGTGCACATGAGATTTGTTTGCGGACGTACCGTTCAGTTTATTATTCATTTGTATACCATTCATTTTTGAGAAGAAATCACTATTATTGATCAAAAATTATTATTCATTTGTATACTTTTCATTTTGGGGGGAAGAAATCACTATTATTGATCAAAGATACAAAATATTAGGCTGTTTACAAAAATGTACACTGAACGGTCGAAAATAAACTGATGCCCCGCCCACTGCACACGTAAGCAACAGCACGCGACCTACTTAATCTGCATCTTAATGTAGACCTTACATAAACACTCTCTTAAACAATTGCCATTACTTTGCTTTTATGATGTTATGATTAAATCAATTGGTGCTTTTGTTCTATACGTTTCCCGTGTGAGCTTGAAATGAATTGAGGCCTTGAATCGTGTATTCATTTGAGATCTTAACACCGGCTTCAAACAAGGTTAACCCAAAATACGAGTCATAGACACGTGACTCATGTATACATTTTGATGCGCCGTCTACTGACATTCAGTTCAGCGCCTTGCTTGACCCCAACGTTCTCATCCCAAGACCGCTGGGGTTGGCTGATAACCTTGTACAAATTCCTGTTCAGGATGTAACGGTGCATGATGGGAATGATTGGCGCCGGGCATCAAGATTCTTGTATTTTTTCGGGGGGGGGGGTGAGCTTTCTGTTCGGGTATCACCATTGTGATGGGTTTCAGGATGCTATACCCGTCGGTCTAAAGCGCTTGCTTTGATTTTTTTTTGGGGGGGGGGTGGGGTGAGGACAAAAAACCCTAAATAATAGTGGTGATTTTATGTTGACCGCCATTTTTGTTTTAAAATGTTAATGCATTTCAGCAGCGGGCGCCATGTTTTTTTTTTTAAGGGAAGAACGAGTTCGTAGGTCACGTCGTGAAAAGTAATATGAAACTGACCTCAGGAAGTTAAACACAGGGACAGTATTATTTTTTATAATGAAACCAAGAATGCCTCAAGAGCGATCTCTATACTTGTAGCTCAGAAGCCTGACAGGCAAACAATGATTGAGCTTGCTCAAGACTAAACAACGCTGGAGGTAAACCGTTACCTTTCCCATTTAAGTTTTACGGGTTCTTTTTCGGGTGTTATATCGAGACCTACAACTAAACGTCTCACCTAAAGGACAAAACATAAAAGTGTGTGGTGAGAATACCGTGACATATGTTGCTGTTTTCTAAACAATAGACACTCAGCTGAAACTTCCACAGGTGAATTTTGTGGTATCTTTTTTTGATAACTTTGCCTATAAATAAATATTAATACGTTCACAAAAACCAATCTATGACCGTACTTTGAGGCAATAATTTTACTTTTTTTCTCTGTGAATTTGGTTTTGTGTCGTTGCCGGGCGGATAAGAACACCGGAGTCAAGCTTTAGTGTCTCTGATCAGAAGATTCGAGTCCCGGTCGTGACACTTGTGTCCTTAAGCAAGACGCTTAAAACCATAATTGCCCCGATGTTCCTGGTTTGATTGGCTGCGTATTGCGCCAAAACACCTTGTAAACCATTACATGGTGCTATGTAAAGAAACAGGTTTCATACTTCAAAACGAACTCCGCATACCTTGCAGGAAAAAAATTACCGAGCGCTATGAGACGCCAATTGGTGTGATAAAGCACAATATAAGAACTCATTATTATTTATTGTTATTTTATCAGAGCCCCATTGTCATAAAAGAGATAACATCAGTGTCAGCATCGAAACATCGATCAACTGCAAAAAAAATAATCACTCCATCAATAAACCTGCCGCGGTTTAATTTCGGAGTCTTTTCTTAATATCAAATCAGATCTGCACACTCATATAAATCACAGCTGTCTGTGTGATAAAAAAAAAAATGAAATAAAAAATACTAATTTGATTTCCGGCTGCTGCCATGGCGGGCTCCCGTTTCTAATTGCACCTTAGCAGTTATTAAGCGGGCGAGGTAATGTGAGGCTGACGGTAATCAAGACAATCGGATGTGACAGCGGGTAATAAAAATCACATATAATAATAGCATATTCTATAGACAGGGAGACATGAGTGGTGTAAACAAATTAGATGTTGTGTGTATTATTATGATTATGGTCAGGGGGGATACACAGGACTCGGGAGGCTTTACACTATGAAGTGCGTCATGAGGAGACTTCGGCAAGAATGTTCCGACTACTGCGGATGGAAAGTTAAAGGTATAGCGCACATAAATATGGGCCCAATTTCATACACGTAAAACAAAACAAAAATGATGCTTACCAGAATCAGGCTACCAGCCAAAGTGCCGTGTCACATGCAACATGATTGACTGGTAACCCTGCTAAGGTTTACTTACAGGCGTTTCGGTTTTAAACGGAGGGAGAAGTGTCCCAGTTTTTTTTGTTTTCTCTTCATAATATTGGCGTCCTTACAGCAACAAAGAAAAATGGCCTGGACGCGCCTCATTAATGCCCGCCTACGATTTAGATGAACGCGCTGCTTTCTTATTAATTAGTCTTGATGCACAGTGATCACTCCAATATCGTCAGGGTAATTAATGTTATAAAAAAAATTGTGAAACTAAACTTAAAGAGGGGGTCATAGATTGGTAAACACTCCAAAAAAAATAACGACATAAGCCATAAAAACTTACTTGGTATTAAGAGGCACTGCAGCAGTTGATAGTTTTGAAAAGGAATTTCCTTCGAAGTAATTTTACGGTTTGGATTATTTTCCTCCATGAATAAAAAAACAAACATTTGCCTATAATATCAGCATTACGTTGACAAAAAACAACAGTACACTGTAAAAATGGCGTTTAGATTATAAGCACATTTCTAAACGCCTCGCTTGTACCCACTTTTTTAACACGTTTAGCCCTCAACATGTTTAGATTGCGCACTTCTGTGACATGTTTACCCCTCAAAATGTTTAGATTGCGCACTTCTGTGACATGTTTACCCCTCAACATGTTTAGATTGCGCACTTCTGTGACATGTTACCCCGAGACACATTTAGCCTGTGACACGTTTAGATATAATGTGTTTAGGGCTCCAAAATAGTGAGTGCTAAACATGTTTAGGGTGCAAGACATGTTTCAGAGAATGTGCTTAGTTTTTAAACATCCGTCTCTTTTCTTTTAGTAAGAAAAAGTAAATGTTGAAAAGCTAAGAACACCTGTAAAATGCTCTGAAATCTCCTGGTATGCACCCTGTTTTCTGTAACAAATAAATAATAATAATAATAAACAAAATGGACTATTAATCGAATTTAATAAACGGCACGGTAATGAATTATCAACAGCAAGGTTCAATATTTATGTATCATTATTTATTCAATTCATTTAATTCAACATCAACGTTATATACAAACAGTAATACAACAGTTTTTTGCCTAAAGCCTAACACTCACCTTACTGGCGGCATTAGGCCCCCCCAAAAAATGTTCTGTTTCCGGTTTCCCGACCGACCTTAATTTAACGCCGCGACCCTAAAGTTTTTATTTGGCTAAAAAAAATTATAAAAAAATAAAAAAATTGTGCGTGCACGACGGTGCGCAATTCCCAGATTGCGCAAAAGTGCCAAAGTTTGCCAAATTTGTGCGCAAATCTGTTAATTGCGCAAAAAATGGACAATCTTTTGGGCAATCTTGAATTTGCGCTCCACGGAGGAATTTAAAAAAAAAAGGCAAAAAAACAACAACATTCCGACCTGCCGACCCTATTTTAAAATGGCATGTAATCAGAAACAGAACATTTATTTTTTTGGCCTCAAGCAATATGGTACATGTGACCTGTGACATCACATGTTTACAAAAGAGCCACAGAGCCTGGACTTCCTGCAGGCACATTTGTACACAGCTCAATGGAAGAATACAACAAATCTTAAGTTTTATAGAGATTGAACTGTCTGATTTTTCTCAACTTTTGATATGAAGAAAAGGGGGACATCTCAAAAGCTATACCACTGTTGCTTTTGTGAATTTTTTAATTTTAAAATTATGACACAAAATGTAAATTTTCCCATATAGTCTGTGTAGTTTCTTGCCCGTCAGAAAATGCACTATAATGTACAATTTTACTACTCTGTAAACAAGGGTAACATGGTCTATAAACAAAGTTTATTTTGGATAGTATCTTCATTTTGACGAAGTTGGAAGAAAAGTGAGAGGTAACAATCTATCTAGCCTATAGTATACAAACAGTGATTGCTGTGAGTGATAATTGTAGACATACCCTGATATGGGGCGCCGTTTGTCAATTAATTGTTTAGAGTATTTTTGATGTGTTTTTACCATGGTTTATAATAATTATATGTAAACCATAGAAAGTGCTGTCAATTTATTTTGTGGTTTACATACCATAAAATTTACAATCAAAGCCTATAAACCATGGTTAATAAACCATGACAACTGAAGCGTCACAAAACCGTGGTTTATAAACCTTGCATAAACCATAACAAATTAAGCATCATAAAACATGGTTTACAAATTATGGTTTATAAACCATGAACAATTCAAGCACTTTCAAAACATGGTTTATAAACCATAAAAATGTAAGTATCATAAAACATGGTTTAAAAATTATTGTTTATAAACCATTAGCATTTAGGCATCTTAAAAACATGGTTTATAAATCATGGTTTATAAACCATGAAAAGTGAAGCATCTTAAAACATGGTTGATAAACCACAACAATTAAAGCATCATAAAACATGGTTTAAAAACCATGAAAAGCGTGTGTTCACAAATCATGGTTTATAAACCATTGAAAAAAATATCTTGGTTTATAAACCATGATTTGTAAACCATGTTTTATGATGCTTACATTTTGATGGTTTGTAAACCATGTTTTATGATGCTTAAATTTTCATTGTTTATAAACCATGTTTTATGATGCTTAAATTTTTATGGTTTATAAACCATGTTTGAAGTAAGCTTAGCTTGAAGGTGCTTAAATTTTCATGGTTTTTAAACCATGTTTTATGACGCTTCAGTTTTCATGGTTTATAAACCATGGTTAATCCATGTTATGATGATTCAATTTTCATGGTTTATAAACCATAACTTATAAGCTTTGATTGTAAATTTATGGTATGTAAACCACAAAATAAATCGACAGCACTTTCTTTGGTTTACATCTAATTATTACAAACCATGGTAAAAACACATCAAAAATACGCTAAACAATTAAATGACAAACGGCGCCCCATACTCTGAGTGCCCGAAATCCTCTGGTGGGATTTACAGGGATATCGGTAAATCCATCCTGATTGGATTTAACCGGGATGTTGCAAATTCAATTAAGGGTCATCATTCCGTGTCAAATCAACCAATATTCTTAAAATTGGTAAGGTTACCTCTCAGACTTGACTAAAATCAGTTCTAATATTCATCTATGGGTATAATGAACACAGGCTACCAAAAATCCAACTCCAGTGACCCTCCCTTGAGAGGGATGCCACGCCCACTTTAAGGGGCCTTTATTCCGAAACAACTGGTTAGTAAGCTCTTTTCCCCCATATGTTCATTATACCCAGAGATTAAAATTATAAAATAATTTTAGCCAAATCTGAGAGGTGACCTGGGTTGATTTGACACAGAATGACCAATACGAACAATTTCCATAATCAGGGATATTTTTAAATTTAGTCATCAGAACACGGAAAGATTGGTTTATTTTCAGGGAACTTTTCGCAGAATTAGGAAGATTTGGCATCTCTGGATGGTGTGCACACAACTTAATTAGCTCGGCCCATGAGAAAAAAAGAGTGAATTTTGCATGTCCCTTATTCACTTACTGTTCAATTTCAGTTTGTCGATCCACCACAGTTTCATATCTTTTTTCAAAATTCTTGAAGTTTGTGGACTTCAAAAATTTGTTTTCCTTGTCAGTGAAAACCCACTCCTGAATGAAGCCGAGGATCTGGTATTGCTTGGGATATGACAGATCCCAGACATAATAAGTAAACATCAAGAGTAAAATCATTGCAAGTATACCGTCTTCCGGCAGACATTCGATGACCTCTCCATCAGCCAATATAAACCCGCTGCTAAAGAGGTCGCCTTTCATGTCCGAGAGAACAACTAGTCGAGGGGGGTCTCCTTGCTTACAGGATGCCTTGAAGTTTTGTGCCTGAAAATATAATGAATTCACCGTATTTAATATTTTATTTTAACAGGTGTACGTTAAGTTATCTTAATTTTAGTTTTACCATTACACTGATGTGTGATAAGCACTGTATACTCGTTACTTTTCAAGTCCTGCTGGAAAAATACACAGGCATATTACTTTAGTATGATTCAGACCTTGCAAATTTTGAGACGATTTTGGTGAGCAAAACAGTTATTGCTGCAGTCAAAACATGCCAAATCAGTTTTAAAAAAGTGCTTTTGCCATGGGGATAGGCCTCCACACAGATGCAACACCCAATTCGAAGAAAGAACATTTGTTGAAAATTTTTGTAGTTATATAAATTGAGAAAAATGTTCGTTACAAAGGCTGCTACTCAGGCATATTCCCTCACAAGATGATATTTTTTTTTAACATCTGAGAAAAAAAATCAATAAAAAGGAAATCGATCAGAGACAGAGGGGGGGGGGGGTAAGCCTTCAAACTGCAAACCTTTGTTATAAAAAAAGGGTCCATAACAATCAAGAAAAACACATATTTATATAACCTTTACCTCCACTAAGGTGATGGCATCTGCGTGTTCCTTGCTACTCTTCCCCTGAAGGGACACCTTCTCTTGGAGCTTTTGTACAGAGTCATAGACATCCTTGTCGCTGTCACTGGCATCCTAAACCATGAATAATTGTTTGATTAGTTCATTCCAATAAAATACATAATAATTTTGTAATGCTAACATGCCACCAAGTTGTGCTACATATCAAGTTGAATGTGATGCAACTGATGCAAAATAATGCCAAAAAAAAAGATCATTTTAGATTATTGAATAGCAGGTCAGCAATCTAGGTTTGTCGTAAACATAGTGATTTGTTGATTTGGTCTCATAAGTTCTGTATAACAACAGGCATGCTAACTTTCGAGAGGTAGATGCTAGCACAATACGAATTGCCAGTGTTTTTGAATTTTTCAGCCAATGGCAATCTGAGATACAAGAAAATTGAAATTAGCTGATCCACTGAAAAACTGCATGGATAAGAAGCAGAAAACAAACTTACAGACCGCTAACAGACGACCTGTTAACCGATACATAACTTATCTTGGCATGCTAGGAAAAGAAATCCCCCCCCCCCTCCCCCCAAAAAAAAAAACCGCACCTGCAAACAAGCAAAGCAAACAAAACAAAGCGAAGCCTCAGTCAAAGAAGTACACTCACTTCAATATCCCACATTTTGTCTAGAAATCCTATCATTTGACGGATATTCTCCCCAAGCGTTTCTTGGTTTAAGCTTGTCCTTAGAAGAAAAAACTCCTGCACAATCTGCAAAAAATGTAACAAAAACAAGTATATCAGCTGTCTGAAAGTATCAGGTAATATTTAACCACAAGGGTAACCAACCGCTTTAAATTTAAATCTATTTTTGGTTATGTCAAATAAAATAATGATGATGTAGCAGCAGGGACTTTAACCTGTGGAGCCAAGTACATTTCACACAAAGCACCATGTACACAATGTATTAAAAGATCCAATGTTTCTTGCTAAAATGAAAGTGCTTAAACCTAGTCAGGACCATGAATTTTTAAAGAAACAATTTGTTTCTTCTTTTTGTATCTTTTTCAGTATTGTACTACTTTGTACATGTACATCATTAAGAAAGTGCACCAACATTGCAAGAGATGGATGATTTTGAGTATTATATATACTTACAAAACAAGGTTTTTTCAGGATGGGAAATTCTTTGACAATAGTTCCCACATCACCATCCTTCAGCCCTTGAATCCACCGTCTTCTTAGAGTGAAGGTGTCTCGCTGGATTTTCCTTAGTTTCGGCTTATCTGGGTTCACCTCATCATTACACATTTTCTTCATGGCATCTTTTTTCTCCTCGTAACTAGATTGATCACCTGAGTCATGTACACACATGATATTAGCAAAATAGTATAAATAATTATACACGTACTGTTGCCCCAGGTTGTATTTTCCCCGAGGCAGAGATGAGGGCAAACGGAATGCTCAAGGGATAAATGACTTTGACTGATTCTGAATACACCCATGGTCAACATTTTGTTCCATGTTCTAAACATAAATAAAGTAGCAATCATTCCAAGTACCTTGTTTCAACTCGGTGCCCATTACCGAAACTTGGAAACCATGGACTTCTACATAAGATGCATACTGTAGAAAAATGAAAACAAGACCAACTATTCACTATTCATCAGCTTTTACCTTCTTGATCTTGAAGCGCAAGAAACTGAGTTGCTCTAGATGTTCTGTTTTTCTTGATTGGCTCTCCTTCAGATCTCCTGTTTCTTCTCCATCTGATGTTCCTAAGCTTCTGAGATAACTTTTCATTAAAGTACGACTGCAAATTAAACACATTTAGACCACCATGTCTTTAGCCAGGAAATGAAATAAGCATTGGAAATATAAACTAAATAAAAACAGGTGCAATTGTTTATAAGTGCCAGTATATCTGTTTGATGAGCACTGGTAGTGCATTGCTCTATCGCTCATGCCAACATGGCTTAGCAATTGTTTTTGGCTAAATAAACAGCATTTCAGGAAATTGTGACTTTCTCTAAATGTTGCCTTGTCTGCTGGTCAACTATACATCAATTATATCTTGACCACAACTTTGAGATAATAATTATATACCATGTTCAGGAGGCTTATTTAGTTAAATTGACCACTTGTACAGAGCTGCCAAAGTTTGCAATCATGCAGATTTTTTACAACAATCAGGGAGATATTTTGAATTACATTCAAAATATTATAATAGGGAAACAGTTTCCATAATCAGGGAGATTTTTCAAATTTGTTCATCAGACAGGACATGGAAAGATTGGTTGATTTTCAGGGAATTTTCTACAGAATAAGGGAGAGTTGGCAGCTTTGCTTGTACTGGAGACCACAAACCTGCCTGCACATACTTAGTACTCACCCAGGGATGTTCGCCTTTATGACCAATGCAGGGGTACATGTTGTACATCAACTGGCCAAAATCAGCATAGTCTCCACGGTTTAAGATGTCACGGTGGGCTAAAACGTGATAAGCGGTTTCTTCAATAAACTTCGACCACTCTTTGTAAACTTCCTTCTTTTCCAAAAGCATATCAATATGGTCCGAATACGACGGGGTGGTGAATTGCCGAGATGGATCAGTTGCTGCTTTAGTGCTTGAAGTTGAAGCTGTTGCACGTATCTGCTCTGCTGGGGTTGATAGCTACAAACATGAGATCATAAATAGGCACATAAACTAAAATAGGCTGGTTATGGTATACTGTATGGCATACCATCCCTACAAATAAAAAATTGTATTACAAAATTTGTTTCCCTCTCATTCAGGGTACAACAGTGCTGTACAAGTTATTATAAAAGTACAGGTTGATATAACAGTACAGAAATGAAAGGGCCCAAACCAACCTCTTGTGAGTTGTTTCCACCATCAACATGGATCTGTTTCACTAGAGTAGTTAACTTCCGAGCAACACCAATCTTGTCAGGAAACATGTGGAATATGTCTTCCTCTGTCAAGCTGAGGAGTGCTGTTCCATCAACTTCATTCTCTGTTGAATGGGAGGTTAAGTTATATAAACCACACTTCGTCAACATTCTGCAGCATTACATACTTAACCCCAAGTGTTTCATGAGAAATTTGTGGCCATCTGTAAGAAAGGTCTTTAGCTGCATGGACAGCATGAAGGTGTCCAGTATCTTTTACTACAAAGCTGTTGAAGTGACTTGCAAAGTATTCTACTTCAAGATCTGTACAAATTAGATATTTTGCATGCTCAACAACAGCAATGCTCTTGACCCTGACAAGTGTTGGCATACATCCATCATCCCATGATGTCATCAAAACAGTCCCAACCTCGTAAACCAATCCTTTCATCTGTATTCGACGTGTCAGCAACAGTTCATGAACATCGTTATTCTGCAGTTCAGAGCATCTGGGTGTCAGAACTTCAATGTATTCATAGTTGTCAATGGACATAGTGGACCCTTTATTAACCTCATCCCCAACATAAAGGTATGTTTCCGATCTTTTACCACTTGCCTGTAGCTGTTGAAGACACATCCAACGCTGATGATACTCAGCAACTGATTTAGCTATTGCCTTGAAATTACGCCATTTGTGACTTTTGAACAGGCCATGTTTCCCTTCCATACGCATGCACCAATGGTGTCTCAATGGACCAAATTGAAGCAGTTGCTTCGGGAAATGCAACAGATAGTGCATTTTTGGCGTAAATGATTTGTCAGGATACAGCTCAATGAAATACCTAAGATAAGTCGCTATCAGGTCTGTTAAACTGTTGTACGTCCTTTCTGATGCCACTGGTGAAAGACACAGCCCAATAATCTGCTGAAATCGAATGAAATTTACCCAATGGAGATCTTCTCTTGGTACCATGTGACCAACCATAAATGGCAGCAACAATATGAGATTTTTCATTGATGCAGCAGTTTGACGCAAGGTAGAACTATGTTGCAAATCTTTTGCCTCAATAATTTGAGGTTTATCATTTACCTCAGATGAACTGTAATTGAAGTTTTCAATAATTCTGCCCAGGTCGGAAACAGAAAAGTACCTCTCTTGAATCAGGTGAACAAGTAGTAGTCTTACCTCTATACGAGCTATTCCCTCAAGGAGAACATGCATTGGGTCATGTAAAATACATTTAGTTATTTGAAACTCAGGCACAGAGAAAAGCAAACCTTTGCTGTTAATGCCATATTGCTTTGACCAATAAAGCTTGGCTTCTCTTGACAGACCTTCAAGCTCGTTACATCTGTCCCGATGTTCATCTTCATCTCTCCCATCACAATCTTTGTCATAGAAGCGTGTATTTAATGCATTGCGAGAAATATCACATGTCCTACATGGTTTCAATGCACCTCCCACTCCTTCTTTGAATCCTCCAACACTTTGTGCAGCAGGAGTATCACCCAGGAATACTACTAAAAGACCATAATGGAGTACATCACAATCATTAATAGATACATTTACACCATGATGAAGACTTCTAAGAGCATTTTGAAAATCCTTAAGGAGGGTTTCAGAACCATATCGCTTTATGTATGTCGATTTTGCTACTGCTATCAACTGTATCACAGACAGTTTACTGCGGAATTCTGGGGGAATGTTGAGCAACACATAGTAAAACACACAGAGCTTGTGCCTCCTGGTATGGGAACCAATTGGGTTTACAAGTTCAAATTCATCAGTATAAACAGCAAACTGCAGGGCCCCAGGATGTTCATTCAAAAACTTGCTGTTTTGCAGGAAGACACCATCTTTCACATCAGTCATCAGCCTTTCTGAAACAAAACGGGCCTCTTTAAGACATGCCTGTACTTCTGGCATTGAGAGCAGTGACTTCAGATTTTCAAGAAATGGTACAAAGTAACCATAATCAGTTTTCTTTGACAATTTGTAGCTCCCTTTGTGTTTTTTACGGGCTAAATGATCTCCCATAACGACAGCTTCAGGCATAACTGACCCAAGATGTTGTTTCATATACTTTTCTCTCTTGTAATGGGAATCAAGCTCTGCAAAAGCTGTGTCAGCATCAAGGAGATGATTTAAATCATGAAGTGTCTGTGGTTCCAACATTTCCTTCAAAGCATTGAATCGATTCTGGTACAATTCCCTTACACTCAGGATCACCTCTTCTATAGCTGAGTTACTCATGCCATGTGCAGCTTTGAGCTTCAAAAGAAAAGCTGCTTCAGATTTAGTTGTGTCCAACTCACTGCATTCATCATCCATGTCATCCCTGTCAGAGTCATCACTGACATCACCCTCTACAGACACATGTTCTCTTTCATAATTGTGATGTCGCTTTACATGGATTTTATAAGTATTGTACTTTCTGAAAGAGGCCCCACAACCTTTTGCGCCACAATGAGCAATAAATGTTGGGGCATTTCTGTGCCGGCGCACTATGTGCTGTAAAATGTTCTGTGTACTTGAGGTAAAGTATGGACACATGCTGCAATGCTGAGAAGTGGCCATTATAACAGTTTTAAATGTTGCTCACAGTCAAAAGAAAAACACTACTGCTGGGTACCTGAAATATATAGAACCATGCGGTGCCTGAAGTTTAGTCATTTATAAAAGCATACACAAGGGCTTGAATTTCAAGAGGAAACATCCTTTGACTAGATTGGAGTTTTTTGTTTACTAGACCAGTCACAATGAAAACAGCTTTAATTTAAACTGTTTTGATTTGAACAAGTACTAAGGGATTATTATTTTATCTTATTTGTTGTGTGTGTATGTCATGTATATTATAATTTGAGTTTCAATGCAGATGAGTTCTCTGCTTCAAGTTTAGATAATAAGAGGATGCATCTCTCGGCAAACAAGTTTAGTATTCAATTCAAAAACACAAAACAACCAGACTGGTTTGGCCCAACTCCGAAATTTACAGTTTAATTAACTAGGGGTACCCTTTTCGCAAAAATTGTCTTGCCGCAACAAGAATGAACTTTTGAAATACCACGGGTTGTAATCTTGCAATCAATAAATACTTTGCCAAGAAAAAAAATGCATTAATAAGTAATAACACTTACGTCTTATCACTCCCAAGGATGCATCCGATAGGTTTTTGTTGCTCAGCCACTCAAGGACATCCCTCACTGTGGAATCATTATTTATCTCCATATCAAAAGCTGAAAGTAAAAAATAAAAGCACTGATTTGAGTAGATTACATGATTACTCTTTTAACAATGTTTGAAATGCATGTATGTATTCCTCGTTAATAGACTGTGAATAGGATCCATTTCACTTTCAAATGAGAAGTTCACAATAGCAACCAAAATTAATCATTACAAAAAACTCATCCTGTTTTCACACCGAGTATGAAATCTGAATGGGGAATTAAGTAAGACTAGACTTACATTATTAATTTACATTTATTTTCAGAAGGGAAGGCCGGCGTATCCAAATAATTTGGGACAAATGTCACACTCACATGTGAATGTGACCAATCATTATACCTAATATGTTTAGGTCCATATAGTGGAAAATCCATAAGGCCCCCCCCCCCCCAAAAAAAAAAAAAAAAAGCTGTGCAATTTCGTTAACATTTAGAAACTGACACAGAACTGATATTTTTGCAAAAACAAAATATATAAAAATATATATATATAAATCCATACCTTACCACTACCATAGTACCAGTGCCTCAAAACCCATACAATAAAAGACAAACAAATATATAAATATAACCTTAATTATTGTGCTGACCCCAAGCCAGCTTTAAGCTCTTTGAACTCACAATAACTTGTTTCTTAATTCAGCCATCCACTAAAAACTACAGTCAAGCAAACAAGCAGTGGCAGTGCTGATGAATGATGTTGCCACTGACTCAGCTGTTGTTAAGTTCAATGCACAAACATAAATAAAAACAGTGTTAAATTGATGAGTTTAAACCCACGTGACTGGAGCACGGTGAACATATTGAGAACAAAAAATTACTGTATAAAAAACATAATTTTCATAGGCAAAGCCACAGGCAGAGGAGCAACAATGTAACATATGCACACAACGTTGATAATGGAAAATTTAACCGTGTGTTTCCGCATCGAGAAATTTGTGAAAAGGTTTAAGATCCAAGGCTTGTTCCAACCAGCCAATCGAAAGGCAGTACTTCAGCCAATCAATGAACGAAACATTAACAGCACGCTCAGAGCATCAGCCAATCCCAATGCGGGATACTGTTACAGAACTCATGGTAAGCTTCCTGCACAAAACTTTTTTTGGCGGGAACGGTGTTGTTCGCCTCATAAACAAATTTTCAAAGTCTGGATAAAGTCATTGTAGTGGCGTGATTTCATAAAATCAATAAATAATCAAGCTTCACCCAATTCAACATTGAACGTGGTCAGTTTTTTAGGATAGAAGAGGGATCCGGACGATGCCATCGTGTCGACATGTCGATACAACCATACAACCGCCTGCCTATAATGTACATGTAAAAACGTATCAGTATAATTTAACGTAAAACCGTAATGCTCAAGCTACGCCCGGCCTGTCTATGGGCTAGCGCTGGTGTAAACGTTAAACTACGACATGCACGCAGTAATTATAAACCTTACATAAAACCTACAACGACTAATAGCCTATCTACGTCATTCTAATGAAGTCTTTTATCGGAAACTACTTACCAAAACATGCAAAAAATTGTTGTTTTCTGGGCGCTGTAAAGCAGTGTGATGTCGTCGTTTTCCAGCCAGCGAGAGGAAGTGGTGCTGCGCATGCGCTGGTGGGATGTTGCGGACGTGTGAGTACGCTCAGGTCAGCCGCGCAAAACTCGATTGATTTAATGCTATTATTATGCAGTAGTTTTTAGAATACTGTTTTTGGATCACGAGCCAAGGTGTGACGTGTTCTCGTGGCCGTGTTTTGCTCGAAATGATTGAATTAGAAACCGAACTAACTAAGCCAATGAGCGTAAAACATTAAAATAATTGTTGAATCTTAAGACGTCATCTTAATCTGGGCCCAATCATAGACATTTTATCAAGCAAATTTTTCTGCTCATCGTTTTTTTTTAAATAGCCTAGGTGTTGTATCAACAAGCTATAGTAGGCTACATGTAGGCCTTGGCCCAAAGTTAAATGAGCGTTTGCTATGACACAAACGCAAAATTAAACGGGTTTTAAATACTTCGCATTTTGTTAAAACGTAACTTTACCCTACACACTGCGTCAACTTGCTACACGTGTTTAGCTTCAAAAATTGAGTGAAAATACATTCTGAATGTAGGCATATGGCCTTTTTAAATGATAACAGTTCTATCCTGCAAAACAAATCGCAATAGGCGTCCAGCTTTTTGACACGTGAGATATCCATTTAGCTTACAAACATTATTTCTAACACGTTGACGTGAAGCACATTTCGAATGTGTTTAAACTCAAAGCTTCACTTCAAACAAGCACAACCGTGAACTCTCAACACTTTAGCTTGTTGACATGTTAAAAAGATACCCGTTTAGCTTTCAAACATATTGCTAAACATGTTTACGTGTGAACATGTTTCGATTGTGTTTAAATTTAAAACTTCACTTCAAACAAGCACAACAAATCTCAACACGTTTAGCTTGTTGACATGTTAAAAAGATACCCGTTTAGCTTTCAAACACTACTTGCTAAACATGTTTACGTGTGAACATGTTTTGATTGTGTTTAAATTCAAAACTTCACTTCAAACAAGCACAACAAATCTCAACACGTTTAGCTTTTGGACATGTTAAAAAGATACCCGTTTAGCTTTCAAACACTACTTGCTAAACATGTTTACGTGTAAACATGTTTTGATTGTGTTTAAATTCAAAACTTCACTTCAAACAAGCACAACAAATCTCAACACGTTTAGCTTTTGGACATGTTAAAAAGATACACGTTTAGCTTTCAAACATATTGCTAAACATGTTTACGTGTGAACATGTTTTGATTGTGTTTAAATTCAAAACTTCACTTCAAACAAGCACAACAAATCTCAACACGTTTAGCTTTTGGACATGTTAAAAAGATACCCGTTTAGCTTTCAAACACTACTTGCTAAACATGTTTACGTGTAAACATGTTTTGATTGTGTTTAAATTCAAAACTTCACTTCAAACAAGCACAACAAATCTCAACACGTTTAGCTTTTGGACATGTTAAAAAGATACCCGTTTAGCTTTCAAACATATTGCTAAACATGTTTACGTGTAAACATGTTTTGATTGTGTTTAAATTTAAAACTTCACTTCAAACAAGCACAACAAATCTCAACATGTTTAGCTTTTGGACATGTTAAAAAGATACCCGTTTAGCTTTCAAACATATTGCTAAACATGTTTACGTGTAAACATGTTTTGATTGTGTTTAAATTCAAAACTTCACTTCAAACAAGCACAACAAATCTCAACACGTTTAGCTTTTGGACATGTTAAAAAGATACCCGTTTAGCTTTCAAACATATTGCTAAACATGTTTGCGTGTAAACATGTTTTGTGTGTGTTTAAATGCTAAGCGCCGTTTTTACAGTGTATATGACCCTGCTTTTAAAGACTTTGTCTCAAAACTTTTCATCCCATTTTCGACGTTCAATTTTAGTATTTCAATGTGTACTTTTAAAATTCTTTTCTTAGTATGTTATATTCCTTCAGCAACAGAGAAATCTATTTTTCGAAAAGTGTTTTGCTCAACGTATTGTTTCGTATACACAACTCTGTTTTTGGGGAAAATATCAAATCACACCCAATCATTTCGACTCGATTCGCTTTACGACATTAAACCACCGCTCCAAACATGGAAACAAGAAAAAAAAGAAAAAAAAGAAGAAAAAAAAAGAGAAGAAACATTCAAGTCCATTTCATTACATGTAATTCATTAATTGTTTACAACCGATGGGATAAATTCGAACGTGATGCCGGAAGGGATTGACTGAGCAATATCCCCCACGCGTTGCCGGGCATGATTGGCCATGCGTTCCCGCAGTGACAGCTTATAAACATCTTCATTTCCGACAACTCCTCACACTGTATCTCCGAAGAAAACCACCTTGAGTCGACTTCCGAATAAGCTCAGGTAAGCTTCACTCTCTTGAAATGTTCTAGTTATTATGCGCGAAATATTAACACTTTCGTTTGTGCCGGCAACTCCTCGAGTCGGGCTACATCCCGTGAATTTCGAGTGTCTTATTGCTATTAACATTATCATTATTCTCATCATTATTAAAATGAATGTTAGATTTTTATTTTTTTCTGAATTGAGATCAACTCTATTTAAAGGTATTATACAGGATTGGTAGAGCTGACAAAACACTCGCAAACAAAGTTCGTGTTTTGTGTGATTAACCATATTACATGAAATAACAAACCTGTGAAAATTTGAACTCAATTGGTCATCGAGGTCACGAGAAAATAGTGAAAAGAGACCTTATGTGTTTTGTGTTTTTCAAACATCGAATTTATTATCGCGCGCGATAAAAACTACTGTTTTATTCATTTCTCAGAAACGATAGCATTTTAGGCAGAAATATTTTAAGGAACCCTTTCTACCATTACTTACTTTAAATCATGTAAGTTATATGTGAATCTGCGATCATTTTTGTTTTTCGATCTTACCAATAGTGTACAGGGCCTTTAAGTTAAAGGTCTACATTTTTGACTTAGTGTATGGTTTGCTGTTACTATTACATAGTAGGCCTACTCACTATTTTTTATGAGTTTGTGATGAATCATTACCTTTTAATTTGTCCCATGAAATTTGTACTATCCATTTCGAATTAGCCTGGGGCAAATTTCACAGAGCTGCTTAAAGCAGAACATATTGCTTAACAATTTGCTGCTAAGCGAAAATGAGCAGGATACCAGTCAAAGATTGTAAATGTGGCATGGTATTTTGGCTGGTAACCTTAGTCTCGTAAGCATATTTTTTTTTGTATTTAGCTACTTTTTGTGCTTAAGCAGCTTTATGAAATTGGGCCCTGGTGGCGTTCTTTGGTGATGTTGACCTAGGCACAAAATGGCAATGCACACACAGTGACAGCGCACATTCCAGGGGTCGATTTCACAAAACCCTTCCTAACTTAGGACTAGTCCTAGGCAATGCGAAGAGATAGGACTAGTCCTAAGTTAATACCAGTACTTAGGACTAGTCCTATCTCTTAGCATTGCCTAGGACTAGTCCTAAGTTAGGAAGAGTTTTGTGAAATCGACCCCTGACCGTTAGCTCTGGTATGCGTGTTACTGCAGCCGTACAACTTCGTCGGTGTGTCTATAGGATCAGCAATTGGTGCTCGATATGGGGCAGACAATTTTTGAAATTTACCGTCAGTTTCCCTTGTGGTTCATTACTTGCATTTTTATTTTTGTGAGCACTATCGCGATTTTTTCGTGGGGGCACCTGGGGGGGGGGGCACGTGCCGTGCCCCCCAGCCGGCTACGCCGCTGCAGAAGATGATTTTTTACTCTTTGTGAAATCGGCCCTAGGGTACGTAGCTTGAACAAACTGAGCACGTTTTTGTTGTCTCCTTTTCTGGGCTCTTCTAGAGCAGTGGGTGTGCAATAAGAGGACTGGATTGTAGTAGGTGTTGAAACCACCTGCAATATACCGAATCTCCCATAGTTTAAGTTGGAATGCTTTATTACGTAATTGAATACCTTTCGCAGTATAAAACCAATTATGCACACACCCTTGTGGTCTGTCGTCTAGAGGCGTGTGTGCCCGGTCATCATGGCTATTTACTTGTTCGTATGGTCAAATGCGTTACTGGTGAGTGCTTGGTCTCATACCAAAGTGGGAGATTCGGCAACCCTTGTAAATTTGTATAGCAACATCAGAAATTATCTGAACACGGAGATTGTGCCTGAATGTGTTTACTTCTTATGTTCACGTTGGTCAACAAGATCCCACGGATGGTTGGAAAATCCCCCAACCATCAACATATCAAAACAGTTATTATTATCTCCAGTTACGGAGGTCTAACATGATTTCTGACTCCTGTGGATACAACTTAGATGAGTTACCAATTGGCGTTTTATTACCACACCAAGAAAACAGTTACCATTTCATTTTCATGGTAAATACACCAATCAACATACACTGTCTCGTGTACAATGTTTCGTATTGTTTTGAGGCATTGTACGGTGATGTATTGGTGAGGCATTGTACCAATGAATATACATGAAATGGCAAAGGTCGTGGGCTCGAATCCCACCCGAGTAACATGCCTGTGAATTTTTGTTCACAGGACTCGGGAAATTACTGAGTACACAGTGCTTTACAAACATCGGTGTTTGGGTGAGAAAAAAACAAACATATTCAGTTTGTGGTAACACCATGTCAATCCTACTTTGCCGTGTAGATTGTTCTTTGAGAACTTGACTTGCTTATTGTTCTACTGACGCAGAGTATAGTTTTCGGAATTCAGAAGACTACATAGTTCTAAAAAGAACTGTTCTTACCTGGGGAGTTAAAAAACCGTCCAGGACTACTTTTTTCGCGTAATGGACCGAGGGCACCTTGTTATTAACTTCAGTGCCGCGTAGTGAGTTGTTAAATTAGAATCAATTGGTCTCAATCTATTGCTCTGTGTATTATTGCACTTTTAACACAAATTCTCCGTGTGTTTCAAAGTTCTCTTCCCAGATTTAAGCACAATGGATTTCCGGATGGTTTTTGTACTGTCTGTCGTCATGTTCGCCATCGTCACAGTAAACTGTGTGACTTTTGAAGAACAAGAAACGAAGCCCGCCAGCAACTTCGATCGAGAGAGACGAGAAGTCGGTCTGTTTGATGACGAGTTTGCCAAGAGAGGGCGTGGCATGCGATACAGAAGTAAGATATTGTTTCCACGTGTAGTTTTGTCCACGTGTGTTTACCCGGTTTATACGCAGAGGTTGTAAAACAAAATGGATCATCGGATTGACAGACCAATGACGTCAATAGTTTGATTGCGCACACAATAATTGTGTGCACAAACCTAAGGGGAAGTCTAAGTATTGTACTTTCAGGTACCAATTCTCCTGAGGAATTCCATCTGAAATTTTGTGATTATTAGGACCTGAATGAAGCCCCGTAAGGAAAGCGGGCGTCTTCTAAATAACTGAAGGAGCCCAAGCCTAAGCCCTAACCCAAGCTGTGGCTTCAAAAGGGCCGGCCGTCAATGAGATTTGACTTAGTTTAAAATATTACATGAAATTAGTATACAAATGCCATTTTATAGAACATGTGATAAATTACAACACATGAAATTCAAAAACGGTACAGAGCAACCGTGCTTTCATTCAAAATGAGTGGATATTTCGTTGAGATCAAGGTATAAATGTTTTAAGCATGTTTTTGTCAAAAGAATTTGAATAGAATAAATTTAATCTAAGACAATTCTAAGGCTTTTTGATTGATCTATTATTCCAGGGTGCATCAACCCTGACACGGGTGACATATGCAAATGTGATCTCTTCAAGAAAGGGCCAGAATATATCCACTGTTTCAAATAAGGTAAGTTTGGCCTATCTGTTCTTCTTAAGGATAAATCCTTCCCCATGATATCCCTTACCCTTACAGTAAGCTTGTGTAGACTGTCTGCTCTTTAAAATTGATTTCATTGCTCTCAAAAGTCAGCTTTTCCCGAGTACATGTTTGCCTATTTTAACCTTAACTCCTCACGCTGGTAGTTCATGTCATAATTATGAAATGCTTAAGTTTAAGGTGTTGATTATTTGAAATGATGTCCTCGATATGTTGTCTTGTGTGTGTTCTGTACCATGACCGTCAAGACTTGACGGATACTGGCGCGTAATAAGTGTTCATCAAATCCCTCTCTGGTCAATAAGTCTTTGATCAATATCAAAAATTATTTGAAAATTTAATCAGTCAGTTTCCCTTGTGGTTTTAGTTATTGATATTTAAAGTAAAAAAAAAAAAAATCGCACCCGTAAGGTGATCCCTCTGCTGTCGCTTCCCATGTTGTATAGTAAGCTTGGGTGTAGTCCCTGGCTACACGGCAGTCAAAGATTCTATTTCTTCCTAAAGGCTTGAACGAATGTCTTATTTGTGTTTGAATTTGCAGAGCTGACTGGTTAATGCATTCGTTGTGATTTGTGATCAACTTAAGGGTTATTCAAGTTTGTCCCGAGTCTTCAAAGCACTGCTGACTTACAAAAGACGTCAACGAGGCCCCTCAGAACTGCGTTTTTTTTTTGCTTCCTACAAATTGGAGACTTTCAGATGCTAGGTGACAGGCTGCATACATGCCCGATTTTAACCTTCGCGTAGTTCTGGGCATGCGCTGATCATTTTGTGAACAATAGATTATTCTGCTGTCATCTAGCGTACCTGATGTCTATTATTGACAACGCACGGACATTAACTAGCACTCAAAACATAGGAGGGAAGAGAGCCTATCGTTTAGACCATTCCAAACATGACTTTTTAAAAGAATAGAACAACTATATTTAAAATTTCGTTCGAAACAATTCTTAGCATCCAATGTGACTTTTGTTTAAACTATCTGATGCATCATTGTGTAAACTATTTGTGTTTGGCTCAGTAAATGTTGTGTACGCACCGATGATTGTTACACCATCCTATTACTGTATTATTCTTGTTAAAAAGTATTTTCCTCGACTATAAAGCATTTCAAGTGCCTGTCAAAGTCTCTAGTTAAATCTGTGGTACATCATTTGGTTAAAAGAACAGAGAAGTCATATAATATGGGCTAGTAAGAAAGTGTTGATGTTCCGTCAAGATTTTGTGCTGGAGTATTAGTGCCTTTATTTAATGGAAAAATCAAATCTCCAGAGTAGGAAACGATATTGTGTACGTACTATATATAGATTTGATACTGAAATATTACCCTGTACAATCAGCCTTTCCCATTGAAATATGCTAATTACTTTCACGCATGCGTACTGACACTATGTGTTGGCAAACGCCATAAAGTTTTGCTACAGGCAAAATCACAAAGGCGTATGCGTACGCCAGCAACCACCCCCCCTACAAATTGGCACGCTGTTCCCTTAATACGTGTTAGTGCGCACGCGCGATGTGCAATTTACATATTTCATGGGAAAGGTCTATAGACTTTCATCATGGTTTGGCCATCTTGATTTTCTCCTATTCAAATAATGTAACCAAACCGATACTGTAAGGAGAAAAGTCTGGTTCCTTTTTATACAATGAATGTTATTATTCATTGCTGGTATTGGAAACATGCCCAAGATGGTGGCAGCATGAAAAAGGTATGTTGCTATACGGGTCAGTTTTAAGAAGATACTTTGAATTATAAAAACAAAATAACATTTAGAACTTTCTTGTTATCAATACTAATAACGTGTCATGAAATAACTTCATAAAGCCTGTAAGCAGACGATTTATCCTTACGGAACACTCCTTAGCTAACACTGCAAGTCTTGCGCGTACTCGAACATTGGGACCCATTAGAGTGCGCGAGTTGTTTCCTTCGCGCAATGTACGTGAGACCAAAGCGGATACACAAAAAATGTTCGAATAATAATTTGCGAGACTTGGACGGTCTATAAACCGTAATCAAAGCAAAGGACATGCTTACTTGTAATACCTTGAACACGCATACCTACCACCTACCTATCCTCTTCGTCCCTCCGTATGTGGGGTTGTTTAAGCCCTTCGCTCGGCCCCAGCGGTCTATCCAGGACCGCTGGGATGGGCTAATCAGCTTGCACAGATTCTTGTTCAGGAAGTACGTCATGCGTGCAGTGCTTGCAGTGTGAGTGTGATGCATGATGGGACTGAGCATTAACAAATGAGCGTACTTGATACGTTTGCCCATCCCAGCGCCTTTGGTTTTAAGGCAAGGCGCTGAGGACGAGCGAATTTAAGCCCCACGTCCAACCCCTGACCTGGAGGACCAGGGAAGTGCAGTTCATCTGATCTCTTGCCATCAGTCTCCCCGTTTGGTTAAAACCTGCTGGTGTGACCCTTTGAATGAACGCATAACATGCGCTGTCAATTTTTTTGGATCGTTTATGAAATAATACATTTTCATGAGCATGTTTTTCTGCTAGAGTAAGCACAAAATTGTGCATCCCCCGTAAACAACTCTATGAAATTGGGCCCAGATCTTTGCGTGCGTATCTGTATGTACAAAGACCACTGCCATGGTATTCATTGTGTAAGCGTAGCTCTTCTGTCTAGAACCTGTTTACGGTTTCGTTAATGTGTCCGCATTAGTCATTAGACCCCTTGAATGTGACGTTACAAGCTCACAAAGCGCCCCCTGTGGTCAAAGGAAGACCTACCACTGGCTGAATGTTGTGCGTGCACGAACGCGCCTGCACGTTTCAATAGACCCTTATGCACATGAAAGTCATTGATAGGGCGACTCTCCTAGATGGTCAAAAGATGAATTGTTCATGGCATCTGCTGCGTGACGCACAAGGTTGTGCGCTTTGTCCATTGGTTTGTCACGCACCTCTAAGATGCGTGAATGAAATTACGTAATGCATAAGGTTATTGCTTGACCTCAGCAATGGCGGCCTGAGCAATGGGTCTATAAAGTCTCCGTAGCATGTGTTGTTGATCAATCTCTGTCATAATATTATTATGATGGGGGTCCTGTTCGTGTTTTATAGACTGTTAAACTATTCTGTTAATTGGTAGTATTTGTGGACTGCTTTTGGGGGGTTACGCTGGAGGCTTCTGAATTTTCTTAATTGACATGATGAGATTTCTTTTGAATTAAAAACAAATCTCAACATACGTTTAATCAAATCTTTCAACAACAACAATAAAAACTGTGAACCAAACAAGATTTTGTAATTCATGTGATCATTGTTGATGTTGAATGAGGGGGTTACCATGGAATTGCTGATTATGTGTTGTTCTAGTGATATTTTGCGCCCTTTAAAATTATTGTATTTCAATCATGTTTGATAAAAAGTCGATGCATTACCATTTGAAATTAAAATTAAAAACGGCCCCTTTCAAGCCCCAAAATGGAGTAGTCTTACATGTAGTTTTATTTGATCACATTTTTTAGGACCATGTGTGTAAATATAAAAACTTCAGGATAACCCATCATGTGCGAATTGAATAACGACTACGAATTTTGAAATACAATGTTCCCATCACTAGTCTATGCGATTCACAGTGAACTTTGAAATTACGAGATGTTTACTAACACTTTCAAACTTTCGAATAGGCTCTTATTAATTTGATACTATGTTAGATTATTACAGAACATACTTACTTCTTTACGGAGCAACGTGATCAATAGAGAGCGCCACCTATAGATGAAAAGACCTTTGACGTCACGGCGAAACCAAAACATTATGTTTGGTTTAAAAATTACATCATTCACGAGTCACATTAACTATATGACCTTCGATCGCTCTTTCACCCAGTAGTATCAAAATTGCGCGCACACCGCCTGGCAGATTTTCAATAGAGGGCGGTCTAGATATAAACAAAGGGCACCTGGGCAACCACGAACAATTATTTGTGCACCCCTTCCTTTATAGGGCAAATCAATTGGTAAAATGGAAAACGCCCTCTATAAAGGAATGTCAACGCAGCTATGTTCGACACCCACACTACTTCCCCAGCCCGAACGTTGAACGTCTTCAACTCAAGGTTCGAAAGAAAAAAGAAAAGAATTCGGACATTTCTTACTTCCATTTTATCAACCTCCCCCAACACAAATCAGCCATCATTGTAGAGTTATAGACCTTGCCATTGTTGATAAACAAACCACCCTAGTTGGCATGGACGGCCGAATGTTAGCAAAACATCCAATCGTGTTGGCAGATGTTCTGACCAAATTCAACATTTCTGCAAAGCGATAAACTCAATTCAGGTCTGTTACCGCAATGTCTTTCTTTCGACATGGTTAAAAGAGTCATGGAATATTATTTTTTGTGAACTTAATTCGACCATAAGTCAACAAGCTGACGGTTGATTCCTTAGTCCGAAACGGATTTGGGAAGTGTACATTCTGACCAACACAGTGCTCTAACAAATTTTGTGATCGGCCAAATTTTACCAACGTAATTTTTGAGTAGAACTAAAGACCAATGAAAAGTTTTTTTTACAGCTTCTAAAAAGTCGTTGCTTCACTTCGGTGTGCCAAGGGTATACAATTTGTAAAAATCCAGCATTGATTTGAGGGTGATTTGAACGTGAATACTTTATGTTTCTCTCTCGAACAGCATTGTGTACAAAAATCCAATTAGACTTCGTTTGCGGAGCATTCGGAGTATCGTCACTTGTCTGTAATTTCCGGTATAAAGATGGCAGAAAGTGGCCATAAAAACTTGCATTTCGGATGCAGGACTATGCAAGGAAGATTCAGATACAAATTTTGTCTCACTAGCATGCTTAGTTCATGAGTTATACTCAAACTTATCTCCGAATTTGTTTCCAGCCATTATTCGGCAGTATATTCCTTGCTGGTTTCAATACGCAGTCCTTCTTTGCTTAGTTTCTAATGTAATAGCCCTACTCTCTGGACACTCGCGTCACTTACAAAATAGTCACAGTCACCTTATTAGGTTAAATCTAGAGCCCTTTTAACGGGCTTTCCAATGGTATAAAACTTATACAAATCCAGCATTGATTTGAGGGTAATTTGAACGTGAATACTTTATGTTTCTCTCTCGAACAGCATTATGTACTAAAATCCCATTAGACATGTGTTTACGGAGCATTCGGAGTATCGTCACTTGCCTGTAATTTCCGGTATAAAGATGGCAGAAAGTGGCCATAAAAACTTGATTTTCGGATTCAGGACAATGCAAGAAAGGTTCAGGTACAAATGTTGTCTCTCTAGCATGCTTAGTTCATAAGTAATACTCAACCTTAACTCCGAATTTGTTTCCAGCCTTTATTCGGCAGTATATTCCTTGCTGGTTTTAATACGCAGTCCTTCTTTGCTTAGTTTCTTTTGTAATAGCCCTACTATCTGGCCACTCGGGTCGCTTAAAAGATCGTCACAGCCACCTAATTAGTTTCAAACTAGAGTCCTTGAGACGGGATTTCCATTGGCATAAAACTTGTTAAAACCCAGCATTGATTTGAGGGTAATTTGAACGTGCATACAATATGTTTCTCTCTGTGCAAATTTCACATTCCAGCAGTGGATAGAGCCCCGGTTCCCCAACTTACGCCCTCAGCGCTCTATAGTCTTTGGGTGTGATACTGTTCAAATAAATAACTCAATTCAGTCCGTTGTGCATAGCTGTTTAGTACAGACGTAAACAGTATTCTTAAAACAAAATAATAATGATTAAGAGTAAGTACATTTGCAGCTCGACCTTTGTTTGTTATGAATTTGTAAAAATAATTTATTTTTATGGAGCCTGTTTGTATCAGCAAACACAATTAATATCAAAGGCCCAAGTCATGGCTCTGTTCCACTCAAATCCTGTGCTTATGGTCAACATTCTCCTTCCACAGGGTTTGTGCCAAACTGGTCCAGGGTGCGATTTCATAAAGCCTATAAGCACAACAAATTAATAAGCACAGAACAGTTTTGCTTCAAGCTAAAATAGGTTACCAGCCAAAATTTGATAAAGTTTTACTCTTATTTTGCTTGGCAAAGAAATTTGCCAAGCGGTATTTACTGCTTGACAGCTCGATGAAATCGGGCCTGAAGTACACAGGGGGCATTTATTCATCAGCAACAAACTTGTGCATACCACAAAATGCTTACCTTGGGCCTAAGCAAGGTTTGTTCTGCTACCGTAAGCACCTTTTAAATTCCCCTACCCCTATCGCATACAGTTCGGTGGGAAGTTTCTACCGTTCCAGTAACATGTTCATGTACTTGGGCGTTGTAATTCACAGTAACACCCATAGTAGTGATTAACTTAATCATTTCTCAACACGTTGGAACCGAATTTACCGACAAACTTGGTTGAGTCCATTTTTTTCTAGGGGAGTCTCTCTCAGAAATCTTTCCGCTGAGAACATCAATGCCTTCGAATGTCATTAAATGATACAATTAAGATTGTTATTCCGTTTTGCAGGAGATTCATTTGCAGGAGATTCACAAGAATTGGAATGGCAAAATGCTGGTTTCACGCCCCGACTCCTCGTTTGAGGGACAACACATTTATTATTGGATAGACTGGTGGGACATCATGGAAATCTCTAACAGAAAAGCACAGCAAACTTATGCTTAACAGGGTTACCATCCAAATTACCATGTTGCGTGTACCTTCAGTGACTGGTATTCTGCTTTTTTAGCAATGATTTTCTGCTTAAGCAGCTCTATATGAAATTGGGTCCTGGGCCCGATTTCATGAAGCTTGTAAGCACAAAAATTGGTGAGCACAGACAAATCTTGCTTATAAGAAACAAGTAACTAGCCAAAATTCCATGAAGTTTATTGTTACTGCGGTGTCCCACCCATTTTTTGCTTTATAGCAAAGATAGTTTCTAAGCAGTACTTTATCATGACATTGGGTCAAGGTCTTCACAGACTAACTGTGGTGGGGAGTTTGAAATTGATGTGTGTTGTGTTGTCATTTAGCCTTCGAGAAAAGACTCTGCTGGGGTCGAAACGTCAGGCAACTAATTTTTGTAAGTGAGCCTAACTCTAACCACCCCGCTCTAACCGTTACTCTCCGGCTGGTGAAGATTATAACTTTTTGAGTGAGTTTGATTGGGTGATAATTTGACCAAATTGCATGGTAGAAAGAAAATCCCACCAAAGGTGCGTTCCCCTACCGGCAGGACCATTGTGCAAAGCAAGACAACCCATGGACAAACCATAGAGCAAGGATAGGAGAGAATGCAGAATCTGCACGCATCAAATTCAGTGAATAACCCATCGCAGTGAGTGAATTTAATCAGTTCTAACACCGCCCTCATCGGTGACTGAAAGAAAAAACAACAACACAGGATCAGCCCGACGAAATTTTTTAGACATGACGTATTGACTGGTGTCAAAATAGCCGATAAAAATCTGAAAACGGGCCCCACATATCAAATCATTTTCGGTGAGTGATGGATCATACTACATATCTGTACTTAATTCATTAAATGACCACTGCCAGGCAGTTGGAAGGAGGGTTGGGGAACTATTTTGTTTGACACCGCGCGGCTGTAGTTGCCCAGTTTTCGGACAGTGTCGTAGCGGTGGCAATACAATGGAAGTAGTTAGTTTATTCATGGAGGAACCTCCATATGAGTCCATGGTTTATTCATGGAGGTCGGAATAGATGGGGCACAGTGCCTTCAAATCTCTCAACAAATTTGCTGTTTGGAATTACTCCTTACCCTTGGCCAAGAGTTGTTCTAACTTCTAGAATGTGTGTCATGATTTTTGAAAGTGGTAAAAATTGGGCAAATCTGGTGACTAGACTCAAAAATGGGCGAAATTGCAATTTCTGGGATTTTTTACATTATGATTCACAACCCTCTGGTCTCTGACCGTCGGGAGGATGGAGTGTTATGATTATCGCAACTAGAGTTGTTTATGCACTAAAAACACCTACACAGAGTTAGAGGCACTGGACATGTTTGGTAATTACTCAAAACAAATATTATTATTAGCTTCAAAACTTACTTGGTAATGGGCAACGGAGAGCTATTGATAGTAATTAGTATAAAACATTCCCTCTAAAGTAACGTAGTTTTGAGAAAGAGGTAATTTCTCACTTAAACATTAAAAGACTTCTGGGCTCGATTTCACAAAGAGTTCAGACTGATCGTAACTGCAAATCCATCGCAGTTGCTTAGCAAAGAGTGATGTCACAATACAAATCACTATGGATATACTGATAACTCATCTTAAGATGAATCTTAGTGCTTTGTGAAATCGACCCCTGGCCAGAAGTCTTTTATTAGCCACCTAAAAGCACACTAATTTGTGCAACAAGGGTGTTTTTTCTTTCATTATTTTCTTGCAACTGCGATGACCAATTGAGTCCAAATTTTCACAGATTTGTTATTTTATGCATATGGTGGGATACACCAAGTGAGAATACTGTTTTTGGACAATTACCAAAGGTGTCCAGTGCCTTTAAGTAGTGTGTTGATTTAAAATAAATAGTAAAATATTGTTTTTATAGGAGTAGGACTAGGAAGTGGCTGCATTATTAATAATAAATAGTTGCGATAATCGTAACCCTCCATCCTCCCGACGGTCGGAGATCGGAGGGTTACGAGTCATGCAATGCAAGAAGGTGGCGAAATTGCAATTTCGACTATTTTGGTCAGACTGGTCACAAGATTTGCCAAATTTTTACCACTTTCAAAAAACATGACGCACATTCTAAGAACATGGATTTGATCTTCAATGTGTCATGAATCCATTCATAACACTCAAAACATCATTGAGAAAATACTTTAATTTAAGAAAAAAAGACAAAAACTTGCCAGAGACTGAGCGAAATTCTCATGATCATGACTGCTGACCAATTTTTAATTTATCAGTTACAAGTCGGATTGGAGAATTTCTCATAAAATTACACCCAAATTGTTCAGCACTAAATCAGTTTAATGCACTCGCTAAAACTGAGCAAAGGGTAAGTGAGCATTGGGTGACAAGTTCAGGCCAAAAAACGTCTGCTCATTCGAAAAGTCGTGTTCGAAAAGTCATGTACCTGATGCTATGTGGGCGTCAGGCCAAGAAACAGCTGGTAGAACTAGGAGTCCAGCATGTTGGCACCATTTATTTTAAGTCAGGCATGTGATTTCGCAGGATTTTTCCTGGTTTCAAGTTTTTATTCTTCAAAATCTCCTTCGTCATTCAAATTTTTCTTGAAAGAAGTAAAAGCAGTCTCCAAAGAGAGAACAAGATAGTCCACATTGTTTCCAAACTTGTGGTTTTGGATTTCTTGTGATGCACAGAGTCTGTAATCCTCCTGACTTGAAGCATCTGGGAGGTTTTGGGTATCAAAAAATGGGGAACGCAGGCCCGCAAGCCATTTTCAGGAATGTTCACATTTTGTGGGACACGATTATCCTAGATATTGACAAAAACATTTTCTTTGTTGTCCCAATTTTTCAGATAATTGAAGAAAATGTGAAGATCTCACTAATTTAATACACACATATGTACAAGTACAACAGGATGGACAGTCTACAAATGAGTAACATTAATTTCATTGCAACAGTATTTGGTAAGTTACATGTACATAATGTATCGTGTTGGAGCCTATTTCATAAAGAGCTAAGATCGGTCTTAAAGAAACATTACAGAATTGGTAAGAAAAAAACTTGTAAAATATACTTTTTGATCACAGATGGTTTACATAAAACTTACACGGTCTAATGATGATGGTAGTAGAAAACATCCCTTGAAATATTTCTGTCTGAAATGCCATATTTGATGAGAAATTAATAAACTAATTTTCCGATTGGAGTTTATCGCTCAGTGAGCGTTTTATTCATGTGTTGATTTCATGCAAATGTGTAATCGGTTTTTCACTATTTTCTGGTGACCCAGATGGCCGATCGATCTCAAACTTCTACAGGTTTGTCACTTTATGTATATGGTGGATTACATAAAGTGCTTACACTGCCAGCAACTGTTTTGTTAGCAAAAAAATTCTGTAATGTTCCTTTAACTGTGTATCAATCTTAATTGCTAAGCAAAGTGTGATGTCACAATAAAAAAAAACACTATGGTGATACTGACAACTCGTCTTAAGATGATCCTTAGTGCTTTGTGACATCAAGCCCAGGCATGTAGGGCTACATGAAACATTTTTTCCTAATTTAGGGACTGACCCAATGAGGAGCTTAATAGACCCTTCCCATGAAATATGTAAATTACATTCACGCATGCGTACAGATGCTGCTGGTTGGCAAACGCCATAGAGTTGTGCACAAGGCAGACGCACAAACGCGTGTGCGTCACGCCACCATCAGTCCCATGCAAAAAGGCGC
The DNA here is from genome assembly GCA_032158295.1 of Pycnopodia helianthoides. NCBI lineage: Eukaryota > Metazoa > Echinodermata > Asteroidea > Forcipulatida > Asteriidae > Pycnopodia > Pycnopodia helianthoides. The sequence continues at coordinate 5,179,526 of CM063262.1, forward strand.
GATGTCCACTCATTTCGCCAACCGGTAGAGAGAGAGTGCGCACGCGCGATGTTCAATTTGCATATTTCATGGGAAGGGTCTATCCTCGGGGATGGTGTCCCAAATTCTTCTATTATCCAATTGCCAAAGTGAATGATTCAGAAGGACTGGGGCCAGTCGGCCAAAGCTACAAATGCTTATCACAGGGTCAGGCATAAATTTCCATTCTTTGTCCAAGTCCAAATAGTTTGGTTTGGGTGGCTAGTGCATAATAAGGCGCTCGCCGCCAACCAATGTAGCCCTGGTTTGATTCCCGGCTAAGGCCATTATGTGAGTAGAGTTGTGCGTTGGTTCTCGCCTATGCCACAAGGGTTTTTTCTCCGGGCCCTCTGATTTTCCTCCGGGAAAATATCAAACACTTTTGATCTCTGGCTGTGCTTCGTGGTAAATATGCGTCGATGTGTCTGGGTGACTAAGGTTCCCCTTGCATGCCTGCTGCTGGAACACGTTGTAGCCGCGTCCTTCGCAATTCAGCTTCTCAGCGGCCAGTAAGGATGATTAGCCTCCCAAATCACAATCACATAACCTCAAGCTTTGTTTGATGGCATGATGAAGGTATTAGGTTGGATGTCCATTTCCCATTGCTGGACTCCATGCCGATTTGTTTGGTTTTTACAAGAATCGGAACGCGCAGGGTACAGTTATGATGCGTTATATTTATATATATTTGTTTTTTATTCAATTTTCTTGGTTTTTTTTCATAGTTGGAATCTTATCACTATCGGTAGCATCTACACTTTCACCAACAAATAGCAAGAACCTACGTGCAACACCAACAGCAACTGAGGAGTCTGTCTTCAATGAATTCGGTGAGAATGTGTTTTGTGGTTATTTTTTATACAACGTTCTCCCTTTAAACGAGGTCCGCTGGCCAAATGCCAGTTAAAAACACCCGAGGACCAGTCAAGATTCTGCCCATCTAGTCCTGCTGGCTAGTCTATTGCTGAAGTGTCTGTCCAACTAGTCCTGCTGGCTAGTCTATTGCTGAAGTGTCTGTCCAACTAGTCCTGCTGGCTAGTCTATTGCTGAAGTGTCTGTCCAACTAGTCCTGCTGGCTAGTCTATTGCTGACGTCCCATCGCTGCATGTGAACCACTTCATATTAGTTCAAATTACAAGGCCCATGCTAATGACAAGATGTTGAAAACACACGGTCTGCCATTTTGGAAGTTCACAAAGTAAAAGAAAAACCACACAATTTTGAGGCATATTTGTGTGGATCATTATATTCATATTCATTTCATAACAAATGCTTTCTGAACGCTTTTTGTACCCCAAGTCGCCCAATCCAAGGCAACGTGTCCCTTTAAAATGTCTGCTGCCTCGCTCAGTTCCTCAGCAAGGGAAACACTCGTCCATGTCGGGCTATGAACAGGGCCCAATTTCATCTGCTTAAGCAGAAACTATTGCTTAACAATTTTCTGCTCAGCAGAAATCAGCAGGATACCAGGCACAAATTGTACATGTGACATGGTATTTTGGCCGGTAACCTTGTTATGGTAAGCAAAATTTGGTTGTGCTTAGCTACTTTTTGTGCTGAAGCAGCTCTATGAAATAGGGCCATGAAGAGTCGGTGTGTTTGTGTTGCATTGATTTGTAACTTTATTGATGCCCTCTTTTTTTTCTTCTCATGTAGATAAGTTCATGAAAAACCTGAAGGCCATGCCCGATTATAAGGACTTCAACTTCGCTACAAATAAACCTGATTATGACTATGGGAAAGTTCCAGAACTGCCGGAGTGGTGGACCGAATCGCCATTGTGGAACACAGGTAAAGTTTATCTTTTGTAGTAGATGTTAATTCTCTGTTCTTATAGCGATTGATCTAAGGGTGTCTCAGAGTGCTTACTATTGTAACGACAGGTATGCAGAGCTATGTGTGAATTTTTTAGACCCATTTATATAATGTACTGATTAAGTACATAAGGCGATGCGGCGCAATCTGCTGCCAACACTATATAATAATAGTGGCTTCTTATATAGGGCGTATATCTGTCACTCAGTGAAACTCAAGGCACTTTAACATTCAGTATTTTCCTGCAAGGTATTGTGGAGCTTTGTTTTGAAGTATTAGACCTATTTCTTTACATAGCACCATGTAATGGTTTACAAGGTGCATTATGCTGCCAATAAAACCAGCAACACCGGGGCAAACCCCTTCTCTTTTCGATAAGTGCACTGGGTTCGTTTACGTGCATTACACAACACACAGGGCCTACGGCTTTACGTCCCATCCGAAGGGTGCAGCAATAATGGTTTAAGTGTCTTGTCTTGATTAAGGACACAAGTGTCACGATCGTGACTCAAACCCACACTCTGCTGAACAGAAACACCAGAGCTTGGGTCCGGTGCTCTTATCCGCTCGGCCACAACACCCCAATGGAAATTCTTTCCTTTAAAAGCCGCCTACGCAGATCGCCAACAGCATCCACCATTCCCCTTCAACGCATCAAAAACAGTGCAGCGGGCTTCGTTGTCCGAGCAAAAGTTCCGAGATGACATCACACACCTGTCCTTTATTCTTTTTACTGGCTTCCCATTAACAAACAAATCCATTTCAAAGTCCTCCTCCTTGTTTTTTAAAGTCAGAAATTGTCTAGTCTCCTACTTCAGAACCATATTTCTAAAAGCTCTAAACTTTTAAAATCTACGATCTCCTTCTACTTTCCATTTTGAGCTTGTCCCCGAAGCCGATTCAAAGTCCTCCTCCTTGTTTTTAAAGTTAGAAATCGTCGCGTGAGAACTATAAGGTCCTTAACAAACGTGATGGACAAAAGGTCGTTAACAATTTTATTTTTGAAAGCCTATAAAACAAAATAATAAAACACAACTATCAGAAATTAATGTTTCCTTATGAAAATAAATTTTCAGATTTTCATAAGGAAACATTAATTTCTGATAGTTGTATTTTATTATTTTGTTTTATAGGCTTTTAAAAAAAATTGTTAACGACCTTTTGCCCATCACGTTTGTTAAGGACCTTTCAGTACTGAGCCGACGAAATGGTCTAGTCTCTTACTTTAGAACCTTATTTCTGATAAAGCCCTCAGCTCTCGCAATCTACGATCTTCTTCTACGTCCCATTTGTGCTTGTCCCCAAAGCCAATGCAAAGTCCTCCTTTTTTTTGAAAGTCAGAAATGGTCTAGCTCTATTTTCAGAACCCTGTTTCTATTAAAGCCCACAGCTCTCGCAATCTACGATCTTCTTCTACTTCCCATTTTGTGCTTGTCCCCTGCACCCCCGCACTTACACGCGGTATGGCCAACAAGCTTTTCACAGTCAGTGCACCGACACTATGGAACAAGCTCCCACTTCAGAACCTCGTTTCTAATAAACAACTGTGGGATGGCAGGCCTTGCGCTTAAGCTTTTTGTAAAGTAGCCCGCCGGGCCAGTAAACTGCATTTTACTTGCCCCCAGGAAGTTTTAGTAGCCCAGATTTTAAACACGAATTGCCATAAATGTAATGTTCTGAATGTGAACGATCACAACCACTCAATAACGATCAACACATTTTATACATTAGTTATTCACATCTGAAAAGGAAGAAATGAGCATTTTAAACAAGTAGGTTGCACAGTTTTTAGTAGCCCACAGGGCAAGTTGAGAAGTGGTGTTTACTAGCCCATAGCTTTTTTTACTAGACAATGTACGCCGGGCTAGTGTTAAGGGCGAGCCCTGGATGGTGTTCGAGATTCCTGGACCTGCTACTGAGAGAGCCTCATCTCCTGCTCTCTTTGCAGTTTTCAGTGCCGGGGGGAAACGTAGGTTGCCCTGGCAGCGTAACTTTGTTCGTGTCTGTGTATCTTAAAATCTAGGAACTGCACTTTTCGAAACAATGAAACAATTTAATGATTGTTGTGTGTTTTGAGCGTTGCAAAACGTGTTATCTTGGTTTGCAGTAACAAATAATTTTACAAATTGTTGTATTTTTTTTTTATTTTAGTGCATTTTTCTTCATTTCCCATACAGAAGAAAGTTATCCAGGTCACTTTGATGTCCCGGTGGTCCCCAAGATCGACCTCAACAAGGAGAAGTTCACGATCAAGCCAGTTTATTTCGACAACCAGGATTTCAACAACGACAACATATGGGAAGGAGACGATAAGATGAGCAGCTACAGTTGGATCACGTTGACCATTGTGCTGGTGGTTTTCTTTAAGGTGACTGTGATTGGCATCATGATTGCGCGAAGGATGCGTCGCACACAGCACCGCGTCGTTATTCGATCCTCGCGATGTAAGTATATCTTTTCCAGCCGTAAAAAAAAAAACCTACTTTTTACGGCCTAACGTTTCAACCTTAGGTTTCCTCCAGTTTCACTCTACCAAGTTACATTCACTTGAACTCGAGTTTGGGCGGTCGGGTTGGCGTGTAATGGTACCTTTCCTCGTCTTCCACCTCCGGGACCCCGGTTCGAATTCCGCTGGGGGCACTATGTGGATTGGGTTTTATCAGTCCCTACCTGATGGCGTGGGTTTTCCCCTGGAATAATTCTCCAGGGGTTTTCCTCCAACATCTTAAGTTGAAACTTCCTTCCTTTGTCTTCTCTCCATGGGGCTGTTGGCTAGTACAGTAATTTAGTTCCGCTTGTCTGCGAATCGTGTGCCTCATGCCCAGAATTAATGAATAATATATAAAAAATAAATAATGAAAAATAACCCGAATGACCCATTCCATGATGTGTTCTGTGCACTTACAGTTTACACGCGCCTATCCTGTCCGCCATTTTTGGAGTCAAAATCCTCACAGAGGAATTGACTCCCCAAATGGCGGACATGCTTTAGACCCGCATTGTGCTGAGGTGCTTGCCGCATCATGCAAGGGGTTCAGTAGTCATTCTGGTTCTTTTGGGACTCTACATTCACCCACTCACCCCGGTCAATGACACACCTGTAATAATTAGACATTCAGCCCCATGGTTTGAACATCAAAAGAAGGAAATGACTCATAACCTTTTGTCTTTGCCTTCTCCCTTTCCCCCACAGATATCCATATTTTTAGTCTGCCCTATCAACTAATTATTTACTGTTCTTCCAACCTTCCATTTTGTCCTTAGTGTTTCCAACTTCTTGTGGTCAAACCTACCCCTTCCCTGCAACCCCCACCCCCTTTTGTCTCCATAATCCCTGCTTACCCCTGCTCTTTCTGAATGCTTCTTGCTTTTCTCTCTCCACTCTCTCTATTCATGTGTTACCACTTGACTAATCTTGTTACCCTTGTATGCATGTATAGTGTGTTTTCTTGTTATTTAGCCTTTGAGAAAGACTCTGCTAGGGTCGAAACGTCAGGCCACTAACTAATTTTTTGCATTTATACTAAAGGTCCTTTTGGTTGGTAAACAGTTTGCAACAGCTAATTCTATTTTCTCATGAACACAACCTGTAAAACTATCTGTACAGTTTTATGCATTTCAAGTCAGCTGTTCTGGAGTACTCTGCTAAAAATGATCTTCTTGAAAAATTTTATTTCAAAAAAAAAGAGAAGTTTTTCTTGTGTCACTCAAAAAAATCTTTACAGAAAAATGGTGTAAGGAGTGACACAAGAAGGTTGTGTGGATTTCCCCTGGAATAATTCTCTGGGGTTTTCCTCCCACATCTAAAACTGAAACTTCCCTCATTGTCTTCTCCTCTTTGTACTTAAAGGAACATTACAGAATTGGTTTTTGCTAACAAGACAGTTGCTGGCAGTGTAAGCACTTTATGTAATCCACCATATACATAAACTGACAAACCTGTAGAAGTTTGAGATCGATCGGCCATCTGGGTCACTAGAAAATAGTGAAAAAAACGATTACACATTTGCATGAAATCATAATAGGTTCAACAAACGAATAAAACGCTCACTGAGCGATAAACTCCAATTGGAAAATTAGTTTAGTCATTCCTCATCAAATATGGCATTTCAGACAGAAATATTTCAAGGGATGTTTTCTACTATCGTCATCATTATACCGTGTAAGTTTTATGTAAATCTGTGATCAAATGTATATTTTACAATTACCAATTCCTTTAAATAAAGGATTGAAATGAAGTAAGTTGCTCTTCCAAAACCAATGATTTACTGTTCTATAAAGATATTCGTGGAGTGGCATGGTTGGTTAGGGCGTAAAGCGCTCGCCTCTCACCGCTCTGGCCCTGGCCCAGCTACATGTAAGGGCCATATGTGAGAAGAGTTGTGCGTTGGTTCTCTCCTGCGCCATGAGGGTTTTACTCCAGGCCCTCCGGTTTTCCTCCCTCCAGAAAAATAAAACACATACGATGTCAGGCTGTGCTCTGTGGTCATATTATGTGGGTCGATGTGGCTGGCTGCCAGAAGGCGCCGTTGCACGCCTGCTGTTCAAAAACAAAAACGTTGCAGCCGCGTCCTTTGCAAAGTAGTTTCTCAGCTGTGAGTAAGGACGATAAGCCTCCCAAATTATTATTCATTATTTTTCTGTTCTTATCACAGCATCAGCAATGATCCTTCCAAGTGAGTTCACAAGTGACCAAGCGCACCTGGTGACCCCAGCAAATATCATTTACGTTGACACAGATGGAGCCCAGCCCCCACAGATACCCCAGATGTACACACCTCCCCCATACACCGAGTCGTTGCTCCCAAACGATCACACCAATGCATACAACACCCATGAGGAGCCTCCACCATATTCAGGCTAGATAGGGGTGGTAAGTTTTTTTTTTTTTTTTTTTTTTTTTTAATTTAAGAAAAGGGGCTGTGTCGTCACGATTAAATCAGGCCTGTGGCTGTAATGGAATGATGAACTCTCACGCAGTTACTGCATGCGCGCCCTCGCTCCGTACCGTATCTATGGGGAGAGCGCACGTGCGCATGAAGTAACTGGGCGAGAGTTCATAATTTCTATGCACAGCCACAGGCCTGCTTTGACCATGACGTGTCGTGGCCGAGTGGTCTAGTTCACCGGACCCAAGCTCTTGTGTTGTCAGCAGCACAGTGTGGGTTCGAAACCCGGTCTTGACACTTGTGCCCTTGAGCAAGGCACTTTGCCATAATTGCTTCTTAACAAGTTGGGAAGATAGTGCTCTACCAGCCAGGCTCCCAGTGGATGATACTCATGCCTACATCCTTACGGACTGTGAAGGGGGTAACCCTGTTTCAGCCCCAGGAGTAGGTGGCAATGTGCCTCTGGTGTCAGTTGATTTGGGTCAACAGCCCAAATCAGTTAAGTGTAGCCCTCACCTTGAGTGGTCGTTCGGCCTTGTGAGTTAGGCGATATCTCATTAAAAAAAAAGATTAAAAAAAAATGACGACACAGCCCTTAAACAGGAACCAGCCAACGCAAAGCGTCAAGGCACTTAGAATTCTGGCACTGAAAAAGAATGCAGCCCTCACAAAATGATCCTAAATATTGTTTATTGTTTACGTTTTTGAAATGGCTGTGTACATCAATTTGTAATGCAAAGTTGAAATACTTTGCATTGTCGTTCCAAAGAAAATTTTGAGTTTTGTGTAGATAACGGCTAAACAGTTAAAGTTGGATTTTTGTCATCTTTAGTCAGCCGTCGTTGAAAAATGCATAAATTTATCTCCAAATACTCAGGATTTCAAGATGCACTCAGGCCTGGAATTACACAGAGGCCACAAAGGCCATGGCCTCCGTTGCCCCTGGTCTTGGCCTTGGTTCCCCCTTCAAAAGTTTCCCATAGACTGTAAGATTTTCTTATGGAAGTGCCCTTTGCAAAATGAAAACGGCCTTGCCCTCTCAAAAAATGAAAAATTCCAGGCCTGTGTACCGTTTTGATTCCCCCTGCATGGCCAATGTCATGCTTGGTCTCCCCAAACTTTCTCCGAACCCCTTTGTAATCCGACAACACTATGAATGAAAACAACCCTAACAAGTTTTAGAAACTGTGTATGATTGAATCAACATTAAAAGGTGGCAAAAACACTGAAATTAGAAAAAATGTTGCAATAATACTACGAAAACGCCGCATGTCTTCATCTTGAAGTAGGTTTGACTGATGCTTCTGTAGGTCTGTTTGATAGTTCCACATTATTCATGAAATCGATTGTAGGGAACCTTTGTTCAATTTGTGTAAGAAAAAACCATGTTGAAATTTTGGATTGTTTATCCAGGCGTGAAGATATCAGAGCGTCACATTTCTTTTGTGTTATTAGAGACTGTCTGTTTGTTTGTTTTGGTTTGCTCACTTTATTTATTTTGTGTTCTTCTTTGTAATTATATATCCAAATGTATATGTTGCTTTTGTAAACTTAAATAAGTTAATAATGGAAATGTAGCATTTGTATTTTAACGCACTTCAGTTTCTGAAGTTTATATTTGTATAAGGCCAAATCAAAACTCAAACATGGTTAGCGTCCCCGCCCGCTTCCTTCCTTTTTTGAAGGGTAAATTTTAACAATTTCTGACGAAAAAAATTAATTTTAAAATGAGAAATTCGTATTTTTGTTTTACTTTAGCACACCGAAAAAACACACCCAAAAAGCTGGGAGCCATCTTGAATAATAGCCCAGCCGGTTGTCTTGAAAAAATGTGTCAGGCGGCCATTTAAAAAAAACAAAACAAACAAACTTGCCTCCTTCCGTTTTTTCAAAAAGGCAGGACGCTAAACATTTTTAAATTTTCATTTTGCCTAATCGGTAGCTTAGGGAGGGGCACACCTGTAATATTGGTAGATGGATGTCATTGCTATCCGAAGCAAGTTTATAGTTCACTTTTTAGGCTAATGCGAATAAGAACGTCGAACCGGTGATAGGCCGCTAAACATTCACGTTGAGGGCAGTGTAACCTGTTATTGAAAAACTCAAGTAAAAGTTAAAGGGGCACATTGCCTTTAAATCTCTCAAAAATGTTGCTGTTTGGGAATAATTCCTTATCCTTTTGTAAGAGTTTTTACGCACCAAAACACCTACAGTGTGTTGTAATTAGTGAGTAGTGATTAACCCTCCTACTGTCAGTGACTCTTTTTCCAATGAGTTGACCAACCATTTGAAACCATTCGACTGCCAAGGTTGTGTACGGTGGCACAACTGTGCACAGAACTAACTGTGTACTGTGTACATGCATTCCCTCATGGTATCATATTGCAGGCTGGCACAGTTTATCTATCAATCAAAACCACAGTGAATGGTATTGAATGGTCAGACAGTAGGAGGGTTAAAGAAACCCAAAAGGAAACCCAAAACTCACATGGTCATACTCTAAAACTTGCTCACGTGATGATCAAGCCGCAGCCGCATACGTAGCCGCTAATTTGGACACGGCCTAACACGCTGATAGCCATTTGATATATGCTGGACACATTATCGGAACACTATTTGTTTTCGGTCAATCTGTTTGTATACACCCGAACAAAAATAGTGCACTATAATAGTGTCCACCGTACTCAAAATGGCTGACATGGGCTTTGCTGTGTGATGTCATCTGCTCATAATAGCATACTCTGTAGGACTTGACAATGATAACTTGATAGATATAGCCGTGTTAGTCTGATAGATAAAACAAGGAAGGTAGTGATAATAGCACTTCAAGACTAACTGATTACATTAAAAAAAACTGCATGAGCTTTCGTAGCAACATCTACTTCATCAGATGCAATGAAGGGGACAAGCCAAGTACATGATGTAAATGTACACAAAAGTTACGGCGAATGAATCCAATAACAAAGGGTGGAATAGGTAACTATTGCGTCTGTTCTTTGTAGCGGATCAGGAAACCATGGTCCCTATTAAGATTTTGATCAATACAGTTCAGGTTCTCTATAGGATCTTTTGTTCAGCAGCTACCACACTTTCCTCGTTTTATCTGTTGGAATTGGTAAGTTGTATGTTTGTTTTTGGCCCATAAATGTATTAATGCGCCAACTCATTTTGTACAGTCTTATCTGCTCAAGGGTATTGTGACACACTAGTCTAATTTGTATTGGCTTAAATTTGTGTGCGGTATTTGTTTTTTTGATATGTTCTTGGAAACATAAAGAAAAAGGGAGTTAATAATGGCGGTCTTCTATTGGCCTTCATTATTAAGTTATTTTCACTGTGGTGTGCATTTTCAACTTCAGGCATGATATTGTTCCTACTTGATTTCTGATTTGTTTACCCATAGAAAAGTCAACAGAATTGTTATTAAATAGCCTGAAAAATATATGAAAGCCTCAATAGTGTATGTCAGCCCTTGTGCTCAATAACATTTCCTACTTTTTTTTCCAATGACCAAATATCACGCCTGCAAGTTTTGAAACATAAAGGAATGTTCATTTTGAGGGTCACTTCTGTCGTGGTCACAGCGAGTCTTTGGCCAGACGATAAATCAAGAACTTTCACCCAGTTACTGTACATGCGCGCAATAATAATGACGGCGCCCTTTGAAGCTTTTGTTTGTGATGTGACGGTCAACGCGCCCACATGTATAGTAACCGGTTGAGAGTTCAAGTTTCCATGTCCAGCCACAAGCTGATCACGACAAGAGTGCCCCCTTTAATTGGGTTGCAGTCTTGGGAGGACTTGTACTTATGATGGGCCTACTGGCCCCAGTCCTTCTGAATCCTTCACTTTGGCAATTTGTTCTAGAATGATTTGGGACTGTAAAGGTTTAAAAATGTAGTTTCGTGTCTGTTAAAAAGTTGATATAACGAAATAATGGTATCTACATTCCCATCAGTAGCGTTTTCCAATAAAATTATCATGTTCTTTGTAATATATCAGTGTATAGCGAAGTATATTAACAAAGTTGCATTTTTCAATTCATACGAATGTTGTTGGACCGTTGCTGCTTTGTTAATTGTAGTTTGTATGACTTGAAAACTTCAAGCTGCATAAAATAACAAAGAAATGCAAATAATGAGGTGTTCAATTAAAGGTGGAAGAATAAACCAATACATTAAGCCCCACCCTCTTAACGTATTGACCATTCACAGCATTGCCTGCATCACCACTGCGCACGTGGGCAGCACAATGTGCATCTCTCCAATGTGCCATATTTGGACATGGAAGTATACGCGTGAACGCATGGTTACCCTTTCAATGGGATTTTAGCGTGTCAGACTATTGTCAGACTTTCGGTGGCATAGCCAAAGGTTGTGATTGGTCAACACTTAAGGGGGCGGAGCTTAATGGATTGGTCTATAACTGCTCTTCACTCTATCTTTTGTGCAAATTGTGCGTTATTAAAATTTGTATATCTTCATTTTTTTGTAATTCCCATTTCATGTGAACTCACGGCGTCTTAAGTCTTACTTGCGCTAGGGATTTATTTTGTCAAACATCACAAGATTACGCCGCGTGCCCTATATACCATCGATTAAAAAAAGTGTTTGCGTTAAAACAAAGAATAAAACAAAAAGATTATCCGATGTCAAAAAATACATAGTCGGAAAGAGGCAGAAGGTATTAAAATGTGTTAAACACGAATGACGATCTTGCTACTGTCAAACACAACAAGCATTGTCTCACCCCACGCCAGTCCATATGCTCAGCCCAATGCGCATGATCGGCGCGCAAAGGATTCTGGGTCAAATCCGAGTCCAGTTGCAACACACCGGCGACCATCATCATGCTGATTTTGAAGCCGTGCGGTACACGACTATAAACCTGGCATAGTTGCATGTAAACCACAGCATGGCGTCCAGATTGGCTGGTTTAATGTTTTTTTAACAGTACTGGGTATCGCACGATGCATTGTGGTATATTTTCAATATGGCGCCTCTGCATGTGGGCTCTGTGATATCAACGCAGCTCAAACAAGTTTGTGTTTAATCATGGAGGTAGAATTACCTCCATGGTTTAATGCAGCACTGTTGAACGTGAAGGCAACAAACTACATCACCTCCATTGCTTGGTATGTCGTAGGACTTGTAAGTACGATTTTACAAAACACTCCTGTTTTGTTTTGTGTGCCCACAATGTTACTTGTTGATCCTCTTCTTAGTGCAATTTTTTGTGTGTGGTATATACATTGTATTGCCCCCTTCATTGCAAATTGTGCACTGTCGCAATCAAGGGTACACTTTTTGTTTGAAGACTCGAAACTTACCTTAAAGAGCGGTTACAGGATGCTCTGAAATATATAGTTTTTACATTTTTCCAATAGATGGGGCCCCCATTAAATAGAAAAAAATTGTAATGAGTCCCTTACCTCACGCTAAATAACATTGTAAAAATGTGTTTTCCTCGAAATACTCCCAGCCCAAAATCTGAAAACGCGAGGTCAAACAAACCCCGCGACGAAGGACTCATGACGTCACCGGCGCCTAAGTAGTTTGGACCTGCCTACATGAATGCACTTAGCTAACGCAAATACACCGCCAAACTTCACCATTTGCAATCAATACGGCCGTAAATTTCACTCTTTAAAGGAACATTACAGAATTGGATCACAGATTTACATAAAACTTACACGGTCTAATGATGATGATAGTAGAAAACATCCCTTGAAATATTTCTGTCTGAAATGCCATATTTGATGAGAAATGAATAAACTAATTTTCCGATTGGAGTTTATCGCTCAGTGAGCGTTTTATTCATTTGTTGAACCTATATGATTTCATGCAAATGTGTAATCGGTTTTTCACTATTTTCGCGTGACCCAGAATGATGGCCGATCGATCTCAAACTTCAACAGGTTTGTCAGTTTATGTATATGGTGGATTACATAAAGTGCTTACACTGCCAGCAACTGTTTTGTTAGCAAAAACCAATTCTGTAATGTTCCTTTAAAGGACTACACAACAGACATTGATCAGCAAGCCAATTTACAACGGATTTATGTTTTGGGGATTTTCGTTGTTGAGTTTGCTGTAATGAACCAAACATTTGTGAATGTTTTCGTTCGCAAGGGGGAAATGGTTCTGAGCGGGGGTTTGGCTCCCGCCCCCTGCCCCCGCTGGTTACGCTACTAAATCAGAGAATACACTCATACGGTATGTGTGGAATAGTGTCTACAATGTAGTTGCTTTCGGCTCGTACATTTTTGCACGAATTTACACTTCTTCATCCATTTTCCTTAACATAAAGCTATAATTCTTTCAATAGTGTGACGTCATATAAATAGTTTCAAAAAAGAAAAACAGCTTATAGCAGCTTACCCTCTTCGTGTTCTTCCTGGATTTCTTTGTCGAACAAGACGCATCCTGTGGACCACATTGTCTTCATTGTTTCCTGTGGCAATGTGATATTGAGTTGGCTGAGGTTTTGGTCTTGGCAGTATCTGAAAGACTCACATATGCCATCCCTCATGCAGATTAACCCACACATCACAGCCGAGGGGGCAGTTACATTGCGGTTGAAGTTTCCACTCGGTGTGTGAATGCTTCTGGGTCCGGGGCAAGAAGGCCGAGTGGGTCCCTCCCCATCGTGAAGGGATCGTCGCCGGAAAGAAGTCAGAGCCCGTCCGAAGCCGCCACAGTTACGAAGAGTGTCGTCAGTATGGCTATCTCACACAACATGACCGCCATTGTGACGTTAGTTTGAACTGGCTTTTGGTAAATTTACATTGACTTACATTTATATACAAGTTATTAATCTATGTCAATCATGAGAAAGATCTTATATCGAGGTCATTTGCTTGTTGTTTGAAATAACGTGTACTTTCTCCGTCATTTGATTTAAAAACAATTTGCCACTCTACTCACGATCTATTTCTTATAACACAACCGATTAGTGATGGTAGAGCGAAATAATATCGTAACTGGTACCACAAGTCAGTGCACGTCCAGACAACTGCAGTCCGGTACATCAACTGACAGAGATTTCCACAGAATAGAGCCATATAATAGAGGCAGTCAAGTTTTTTTTAAACCGTCTAATAACACAACTACTGATTGTCCCCTGTTGCTCTCTATTAGGCCTACGTCAGTATTTGTAGCCCCCACCCCCCATCACCCCCATAATGGCCATCGTACCGTTAATTGTTAAGTAAAACAAATTGTTCCAATTACACCCCGTGGAAAACCAATCCATAAAATTTAAGATGACAACAAAAAGTCTTATCATAAAAAAACGTAATGAAAAAAATTACTCCTGACTAATAAATAACAACGAGAAAAAGGAAATTAACCGTGGACACAAAAATAATCCTTAACGTATGTTTTTCTTCATTTTTATCCCTTCTGGTTTTTTTTAAATCTTTTATTAAACCACTTTGTTCGTGGCACCACTGTCAAGGAAAACCTTGAGGTTCTAATTTTTTGACTATCTCCTTAGCGAAAGGGGTTGCTTCTTTTGCTAGTTATAATCCTTCCACTCTTATCAATTTGCTGTTTGATGCTATATATATTAGATCTTCACCAAGGTTCTTTCCTAGTATTGTTTGATGAAAATTGTATTGGCCATTCAATATTCAAAGCCTCCCGTTCAACTCTAAAATTAATCTCTGTTGTCCGTGTATTGTAACCCGCCTGCTTAAAAATCCCATTTTCAATAAGTTTGTAGAAAATCAAGTTATACAATTTTGAGGAAAAAGAGTAAGAAATGTAGAAAAAGTTAACCAAATCTCGCAAACCAAAACTATCTGAAAGAAACTTCCTTTGTATTGTTTTCCCTTAGCAAAAGAGAACACATTTTGTTTAGGAACTTCACTAAAAGGATTTGAAAGATACAATTAATATATCCATGACAGTGCTCAGAAAACCACAGCGTCATCTATATTACCACCTGTCACTTGTCAAGTTGGCCCAATACGGTGCTAGCAAATATTCACGGATGGCTGGTTTTGCGATTTGGGCACAAACCGCAAATATTCACGTAAATATTAACGTGAATATTTGCGATCGGGGGCACAGTTACCTTTCAAAGTTGGAAAATACTGCAACCCACCGTAATGTCAGTACCACGATGATATTTTAGACGCATATAAATACCATGAATACCATAAAAACTATTATGTAGCAGAGGATGACCCCCTCCCCCCCCCCCCCCCTCTCGAGCAGAAGTCTCTAAAGGAATTCCTGAAATTCCCATAACACAATGGAAAAACACATTAGACCGCTCCATTAAGCCCCCCCCCCCCCACCCCTCAACATATTGACCAATCACAACATTGCTGCATCACCACTGCACACGTGGGCAGCACATGTGCATCTCTCCAATATGCCAAACTCACGACACGAACGTGCGCGATTTAAGTTTACGCGCGCACGCATCTTTACTTTTCTAATGGGATTTGAGCGTGTCGGACTCTAGGTGGCGTAGCCAAGGTTGTGAATGGTCGATACGTAAGGGGGGGGGGCGAAGCTTAATGGATCGGTCTATAGGAGGGGGGTACACCATGCCACATATCGAGCACCAAATGCGCACATAAGTGCAAGGCGCTTCTTTTTGTCTGCATAAAGATTGTAAGTTTTTCAATGAACCTGGTATTTTGGTAGTTACCACACAGGCCCAACGCTGGTACACTATCCCTGATTCAGTTTGAAAGAAGAAGAAGTGTGTGTCCAGGCAGAATGATTGACAGCCCCTCTGTCTGTAGCCTGGAATGGGCCTTTTTATCCTAATCCCTTTAAATTTGTAATACATTCTTTACTTTGTAAACCAGAAACTAATTAAAGACTTGCACTAGCGCTGAATTCCTTTGTAATCCCTATACTCTGCTGTTTCCGCTGTAAAGCTGACATTTTTGAGCTTCTATAACCCATTTTGGTAAAGCACACTACCCTGGCTCGTAGCATTACAGCGATCTGGGAAACAGTCTTATGCTAATTCGTGGTGATAAATGTATTTCCAGGTGACGAAATGAAACACAGGCATAGAGCCACAGTGGAAATTGTCGCCGGTGATTCGTCAGTCGTTTCGATTCCTTTCCTCCACGGTTGTTTCAAGCATAGAGAAAGGACTTTCTCTATGTTTCAAGTTACTACTTTGATGGTAAGTGTCATTTGATGTACATTTTCATTTAAAGGGGGGCTCCAAGGTCAACTTCAGTTTTGTGATCCACCCATTTTCCAAAAGATGTAGAGTCCTTATAAAAAAAAAGTATGTAACCTCACATTAAAATGGTGTAAAATGCTTGATACCCTTGAAGTTCCTTTTTTTGCAAAATCCAAAAACGTTCGAGGACGTCAAATTTCAAAATACTATGGTAGGTACATTTGTGAACAGATGATTTTCAGTTCATTCCCGAATTCTTATGATATTCAATCAAATCGGCATTGAGTTTGTTCTTTTAGCGCAGAAATTCCTCTCTGTGGAAGACCCATATATTTTTTGCTGTGAAAGAGTATCGAATAAAATGATATTTTACACCACTTTAACGTGAGGTTAGACACTTTTGCCCCACTTTCATGACGTCTCTATTTAGTTGGAAAATGGGTGCATCACAAAACTTAATTTGACCTTGGAGCCCCCTTTAAAAATCCATTTTAGCACATTATAATATGAAAACATAAGATGTACGTTCTTATACGAGTGAGACGGCCTCTGGTGTTAAACTCGTGACAATGAATCGTTTGGTCTGGTTCCTTTCACTCGGTTTTTTATTACGTCATTGGTCAATGATACAGTTTGATACAGTTTCTTACGATAATTAAATGGATCGCAACATTGAGCTCAACTAAAACAATAGGCAAATGCATTGAAAAGAAAATCCATAAACAATCGGAAATTGGTTTTAGACTTGGTAACTTTACCTGTACGCGCAAGCGATGCCACTCTTTTGTCAATATTGTGGCTGTGTCTGCCGACAGAGTAAAGTCAGAGCGAATTTGAGGTGTTTACGTCAGAGTGACGTGAGAGTGGACCTTAAAGGTATTATATAGGATTGGCAAGGACATAAAACATCATTGTTTCTTTTTACTCTGAAAGCTTACTGATTATGACGTTCATACCAGAACCGTTTTTCTGGGAAATATTTCCCTCTGGAATGAAGTCATATTCGAGAGGACTGTATCTGAAAATCTTAACAAAGAATGTATAATGTCAACATCTGTTTTTTGTTGTTACAACCAAAATTAAGGACAATATTCACATGCTGAAAAATGTGTTTGGTTTTTCACTATTTTCACCTTACTCACACAGCGGATTAAGCCAAAATGTTTACCGGTTTGATATGTTATGTTATAGTTGATCACACAAAACATTAACACTGTCTGCGACTATTTTGTCAGCTCTACCGATCCTGTATAACACATTAATGAGATTTTCAGCACATGCACCCCAGCCAGATCCTTATATGAGGCATTAATAATGACTTTTTAAAAGGAAAACCTAAAAACGCAACAGCTCATTTCGATTGTTACAACAACAATTAAGAACAATGTGTTTACATGCTGAAAATTATTGTGCTTGGTTTTTGCTATTTTCTCCTGACTCGCACAACGGACCAAGCACAAATTTTAGGTTTGTTATTTCATGTATGGTTGATCACACAAAACATGAACACTGTCTGCGACTATTTTGTCAGCTTTACCAATCCTGTTTAATACATTTAAAGACCAATGAATCGAAGGAGTTCATGTCCTTTAAAATAGCAAATGTTTAAATAAACACCCTGCTAAACAGTAGGGCGCATCGACAATTTTAGACTTGTTTTACTTACTTAGGCTATATAAGGAATATTATTTTAATGCAGGGATATAAAACGCTCTTTACAAAAATGTCAATATATAGTAAGGATATGTTATTTCATTTCCAAGTGTGTTTAACCCCCGCCCCGTATTTTCCAAAGTTCTCGAGCGATTTTTATAAACTTGCCACAATTGTTTTGTTACTAAGTTCTACATAATGACGATAAAGATTTTATTTATTTACCACTATAAAGGGCATTTCTTTTAGCGTTTTGCCCATTATTTTTTTGCCAAAACTCGTATTTTCCCATAATGTCCGTATTTGTGTCCAAATGCTTTATGAAACTTTGAAAACTTTGTTATTTTGACGTTATCAATAACGTGACATTAAATTTTATAACTGGGGTCACTGTTTGGGCACTATAATCACTAGTTGTTTTTTAGTTTTTTCCATATAAAATTATATATTTCCGTCAACTTTGAGGGCTCAGAGTGCAATGATGATGATAATAATAATGGGTTAATTAATAGAGCGCCTTATGCAAACCTCAAAGGGCTTTATAGTATTAACAATAATGTACAAATGAAGAAATTGCAAACATTGAACCTAACAATTCAAGTGAACTGTGCGAACTTAAGGCAAAAAGCGATCGATAAAAAACACACTAAAAGATCTGATCAATCCGTAAGTTACGTAAATACAAATAGACAAAAATATTATCAAACGCGAAAAAAAGGATAGGCATTATTGATGAATCTTTGCATTGTTTGGCCTAAAAAGTTAGAGATTAGCATGTTCAAATATTGATGACTGATTTGATACAGTTTGATCCCCTAAAATACCGGCCGACAACACAAAGTCCAAGATGGCCGCCTGATATGACTTTCCACATTGTATTTAACACTATCACGTGACACATCACCATCACTTTCTGGTTTTTTTTTTATCAAGTAGAAATGTTGTTGAAAAGAAAAAACAAATAACTACAAAATGTTTAAATCTAAACAAATGGTTCCCATGGTAACAGCTGACCTCTATTTTTGTTTTAAAATGGCACATAAGGTTAGACACAAACACTTGTTTCAATTCAATTTCCTATTAATTTAACATAGTTTTGATACCAAGCCTACTTTTAGGGTGGATCACGACCAACTTCTATGGTTTAACTACAATACTTAACCAACTATATTTTCATATTATTACTCTTTTTTTTTCATTTAAACACTTTTTTTTGGGGGGGGAGGGGGTCAATAATGGGTTGCACCGAAATCTAGTAGTTGTGTTGTGAGGGTGTGCGTTTGATTCCCAGTAATGTCTCGAGAAAAAAACTATTATAAGACCGTTCATAGTTCGTCCTTCGAATGGAACAAAGAGCCGTATGTTCCGCGTGTTATGCACCAATAAAAGAGCACACTGTACACTTAAAAACGTTTAAAAGGGCTCCTGAAAAAATAAATTCATAGGAATATTTTTGAGCTGCTTCTAAATCCCCTCATGTGAGTGAAAACCGATTGACATCCATGATTGGTTAACTTCATTGAAAAGTGAGGTCTCTGTAAACGTTTAAGATGTTCCTCTTTTATCTGGACAATTGAGGGCGCTGTCGCATTTATTATTTGGTCAACCATATACAATTGAAACACCGATTTTTTACACAAAGTATGCTGACATTTAGTTTTGTCCTGCCACCACCTGACCAAACCACTGACCCCTGTTGATTGACACCCCCTCTATGATGTGTGGCATTGTTCCAGCTTAAGATATCATAGAATTTATGAGCTGACTGGTGTGTGAGATGTGGTGTAGAATATGGAATTATAACATGTGCAAGCAAGTTCTGAACGCGTCCCTCGTTGGATCATTTCATGATCACCAAACAGGAGGTCTTTTGTTGTGTGTTTTTTTTTTTTTTTTTTTGGGGGGGGGGTGGTATTTGCATGTCAATTGATAATGGTTAGTTCTTTGACTTTCTTGATGTGGACCGAATCACTGATCTCCATCAACATTGGTGGAGATCAATGGACCTCATGCGCCCTACTCGAATGACGTCATGTGCATAAGGTCGACAGCGTTAGTTTTACTACACGCTATATTTATAGTTGTTTCGTCAAATTTAACTCAACTCAGCCTGAAGTTACTTCTTATTGATGGCATTTACTATTAATTTTAATCTATGTAAAATTGTACATATAATGTCTGCGTCGTATTACAAAAAGCCTAACAACATTTAAAAGCGTGAAGTGGTTTGTTTTGGAGGCTGTTAAAGGATACACGGAACACACAGATGAGCATGTTTAAAAGTTACATACAAGCCTCGTGTGTTGGGTTTGGGCTCCTTACCGTTTCTTCCTTACACTGGTTAATTTTGTCATCTTGAGGAAATGTAACAGTGTTTAGGCTCTCTGCAATAAGTGGCTAATCCCTAACATTTTAAAGTAAAAAATTCCACCGTACATTTGTGATCTTTCTCTTGTGAATTCCCTTTAATATACCTCCCCGGTCCTGATAGGGTTGATACCTCATCATTGCCAGTAACCGAGGATCGGCGACATCTACTATTACAATAGTCTTTGAAAGTTAGCAACGTGTTTGAGATAAAAGAAAATAATAATAACCAGGAGACAACAACAAAAACGCCAAATAAGAGGCGTCGTCGTTTAACTAAAGTGTTCTTAGAACGGGTGACAAGGATCGACGAAATCCCATTGAATATCTTGTTCACCTCCTAAGGCAACGTACCAGCTGGTGACTTGAGGTGGAGATGGATCTTGGTAGCTATAAGTAAACCCACTCTCTTGTCCGTCCACGGTGATGAGACCGCCATCGATGGTTATCACGATGACCGAACCGATGAAGCTGCCTTTGTGGTTACTTGCTACTTCAGTCCACAAGCCAGTGTTTTCCATTACGTGGATCATTGACCCGGTGTGCATTATCACTGATTACACCCAAACCAAAAAACGACATAAACTGAATGATAATTCATTCATATTATGGCAAACAAGTTAATATAAACACGGAACACACAGATGAGCATGTTTAAAAGTTACATACAAGCCTTATGTGTTGGGTTTTGGCTCCTCACCGTTTCCTCCTTACACTGGTTGAATATAAACCTTCCTGTGCTGAAGCTACACTGTTATTGATAAACTCTGCGCCCATGGAACACTTTTCAAGTGTCTGTTCTGATATTAGCTTGTACATACGTTTTTGTGGAGAACACAATCACTTTTAAATCACCCAAATTATTAGGTATAAACCCTTTTAACTAAATAAAAAAAATTGAGCAATTTTCTTTTTTGAGATTAGCCCACATGTGTCACTTTGTTCAATCAACCACGAATGGGAACACAACCCTTTGTTTATGTCTTACATCTTCCCATTCTAATCTTCTAACACCAATCTACTAGAGAAGAAGCCACCTGAAAACCAAATGGTTCATTTCACCATTAGTTGCGGTTATAAATAGCCCCAAGGCTATAAAGTTATTGCTTTTACAACTCCTATAGGAATTCCGGGAGAGCTGTTCATTGATATCATGTTTGTTAGTGAGAAAAAAACACACGATATTAACAAGACATTTGGCGTGCTATTTGGCTAGGTGAAGTTGGGTAACTTTGGGAATTTTTTCGGATAAAAAATAAATAAAAATTGCGGAGTACTGACTATGTAATAAAAACGAACACTTGAATAGTGATCGATGGCACTCCGCGGGGTTTTAAGTAATGAGTGCATGTAAATGTTAACTGTATACTCAAAATAAATCACAAAGTATCGATTGTGCCGTTACAATGACAACAAGCATTTCAATCTGATGAGAATTTCTAGGTTATTTTTTTATTATTATTTATTATCAATATTGCGAACATTTATTTTGCAAAAAGGTGAAACTTACAAACTACGAGACATGTACCTACCAACTCTGTATTGTTTGTTGTCAAAAAGGTTTGCAGAGAATATGAAATGAGCCCACTGATCAGATGTTTCAGCCGTGAACTCAAGGCGAAGAGGCGCTGGTAATGCTGATGGTATCTGCACATACTCCCTGGTGCTGTTGTGCGGTTCCATTCACAGGGTGGTGCCACAGAGGTTCTGGATGCACCAGCAACTAATATCAAATTAGTGAGAAATGTACAATGAAGAATAATGAAAGACTTCAATGTCAATATCACACATGGTGAAACGTTGACTTATTGTTATTATTATTTCTTCTTCAAATTTGCAAAAACGAATTTACAGCATCCCTTAGACCCGTACTTAAAGGCACATTACATAATTGGTAATTGTAGAATATACTTTTGATCACAGATTTACATAAAACTTACACGGTCTAATGATGATGAGAGTAGAAAACATCCCTATAAATATTTCTGGCTGAAATGCCATATTTGATGAGAAATAAATCAAACTAATTTCCGATTGGAGTTTATCGCTCATGAGCGTTTTATTCATGCATTGTGTAACACATGCAAATTTGTAATCGGTTTTGCACTATTTTCTCGTGACCCAGATGGCCGATCGATCTCAAACTTCTACAGGTTTGTCAGTTTATGTATATGATGGATTATATAAAGTGCTTACACTGCTAGCAACTGTTTTGTTAGCAAAAACCAGTTCTGTAATGTTCCTTTAAGGGGGTAAATTAGTGAAAATGTATCGTTGCAGAAATGGGAATGCAACGAATGTAAGGTAAATTATACATTTGTTCGAAAATCGTTCTACAAATTTACATCGAAAGGAGATAAACGAACAGATGAAATCAATATGCCTAATATGGTTTAGAGAAATAGTTTAAAATCCAGTGGCGTAAAAAAAACATTTTCATTTGAGGGGAGGGGAAAGCGGGGGAAAAAACAAGTGGGAGTGGCTTTGCTGCAATGGATCATTAATTTGTGCATACTTTCGATCCCTTGGGGGGGCAAGGGAGGGGCAATGGTTGTGAGCGGGGGAGGGGGTAGCTACCTCCCCCTGCCCCCGCCGGTTACGCCACTAAATCAGAGAATACACTCATACGGTATGTGTAGAATAGTGCCCAGAATACTCACCTTCAGCCAGTACAATCTTTGCACGATTCTACTCTTCTTCATCTGTTTTCCTTGACACAAGCTATTAATCCTTCAATAGTGTGACGTCTTAGAAATAGTTTTCAAAGTCAAACAGTTAACAGCAGCTTACCCTCTTTGTGTTCTTCCTGGATTTCTTCGCCGAACAAGACGCATCCTGTGGACCACATTGTCTTCATTGTTTCCTGTGGCAATGAGATATTGAGCTGGCAGAGGTTTTGGTCTTGGCAGTATCTGAAAGACTCACAGATGCCATCCCTCATGCAGATTAACCCACACATCACAGCCGAGGAGGCAGTTACATTGCGGTAGAAGTTTCCTCTCGGTGTGTGAATGCTTCTGGGTCCGGGGCAAGAAGGCCGAGTGGGTCCCTCCCCATCGCGAAGGGATCGTCGCCGGAAAGAAGTGCAGTGCCCGTCCGAAGCCGCCACGGTTACGAAGAGTGTCGTCAGTATGGCTATATCACACAACATGACTGCCATTGTGACGGTATCTTGAACCTGTATTTGCAGGTTTAAAAACAATGAACTATTTTTTTAAAATAAATTTTACCTAAATGTATTGTCTTTTCTGAATAAATGCCAACCCACAATTGCTCAATGAACAGTTTGTGATCAAATTTTGCCAGGAAAAAAAGTTTAGCGACACATACAAATTTAAGCAGGGTACATTTATGTAAAACAAATCCACTATCGGACGAACGTGTTTTTTTTTAAAGAAACCAAAGACCAAGCTCTGAAGGAATCCTCTACTACATTACACTATGACAGGGTTCTGATAAGGTAACATTCCAAACAGTATACTGACTGTCAACATTTTACTCATTTTCATAGATGGATGTTTACCAACAAGGCAAAATGCCTCCCTGCACCTCGGTTAGGCTCTTTACCCACACTGGCATTGGTGCAGACTAACCATAATTGCAAAATGTGAAATTGCTGACATAAAATTACGACTGCAACCACCCTGTGTACAAACCAATGGCCGTTTTGAAATGGTGCCAAAATAAATGGCGAAGTGTTTGCCTACGTCACAGGTCATCAAAGTCGCAATGTGGGACTTTTGGAACGCAAGGTGATAGCAGACTTACCAGGCAAATCCATTGTTCTCGGCAATGTGCGCATGCTTAGAACTACGTAACTATGTAATATGTGTACATGTACGTGTGAGTTGACTGCGAATCCCCGAGTGAAATGAATTCAAGGTCAAAGGTACATCTGGCGTTATTCACGAGCCTCAAGGTGTCACGTCAGATGATCAGGCTACCCTGAAACAAAGACATTTAGTCGGGGTGCGCGGGCAATCATCAACAGAGGGCGCCGCGAGGTATTAAACACAAAAAAAGAATTACATCATCGAGGGTATTTACACAAACTTGGTAACCATAATAGAAAATTTAATAAATACCCTAAATTATTGTTTTTGAGCCCATACTTTGTGCAAAGTTATAGAGATAGTCAAAGATAAAAACTTAATAAGCAAAAAGAAAAATTAAATGTAGGCCTATCATACAGTATTGGTGGAGCTGACAACATAGTTGCAGGGCAGTAATCATGTTTTACTCAACCTTAAACATGAAGTAGTCATAAAAGACCTGTGAAATTTGACTTAATATGATGTTTTAGTCAGGAGAAAATAATAAAATTCAATGCTAAATTTTCAGCATGTAAACACATTGTCCTCAATTCTGGTTGAAACCACCGAAATCAGCTGGTGCGTTTTTTTTTTTTTTTTTTTTTTTTTTTCAGATACAGATTAATTTTTTTTTCATGGAATGACCACTGCTGACCAATAGGTGACCACTGGCCCAAGATTTTCCTCGAGCCAATACAGCAGTTAACCAAGTTAGGCTGCAATCGGCTGTAGAATGTGGTAGATAATGCATTTTGTACGATAATGCAAATGACCACGACTGACCACTACTTTAACATCGGCAAATTCTGTGAACATTCCTAAATAAATGAAATACATGTGAATTGTGAAAAAACAAAATTGTATTTGATTTTTCAAAAAAATTGCCACTGCTAAACGATAGCTGACCACTGACCCAAAATCAGTGTACACCTGAAATGGGGCTCGAGCCATTGAAGCACTGGAACAGGCTGGGTTGCAAAAAGAGAAGCAAATCTGTAAATTTTCGTCAAATGACCACTAGATGACCATTGGCAAATCTGTAAATTTTCGTCAAATGACCACTAGATGACCATTGGCAAACTTTTATGAACATCCTTAAATGAATAAAATATATCAAAATGCGAAAACAGCATGTTTTTATTTTTTTTCATGGAATGACCACTGCTGACCGAAAGATGACCACTGGCCAAATTCTGAGTACACCCCGAATGTAGCTCGAGCTAACGAAGCATTTGTCCAGGTTACGCTGCAATCGGTTTAAGAATGTTGGAGAAGAAGCATTTTGATAAAAAAAAACATCATAAAATGACCGCTACTGACCACCAGATGACCACTAGCCAAATACTATTACCATCCCTAGATGGGGCAGGTGTCAAGATTCAATCTAACTAAGTTTGGTTAAAATTGGCCGAATAGTTTAGGAGTTATGGCCTTTTTCATTTTGATCACGTGACCGTTTGACCAAAGAAAGAAAGAAACAATTACATAGCATTACAATTAGCCCTGCGAAGCAAGAAAGAAAGAATTATAGCATTACATAATATTATCCTGCTTGGCAGAAGGGCGGATATAAAAACACAGTCGCAAGCTCCGTCTGATGGCTGTAAAAAAAACACAGAAATGTGGCTTACAATAACTGCTGTTTTTTTTTTGCTTTCCCTGACCGTGGACGTGGGAGTACGCCCACGTAAAACAAAACACCACAGGCTGAAAAAAAACATTTGCTGTGTAAAACAAAACCAGAATACCAGTCACTGATGTTGCCTGTGTAATGGTACTTTGGCTGGTAAACTTATTCTAGTTAGCATAATTTTGTTGTGCTCAGCATTCCGTGCTTAAGTAGTAAATCGGGCACAGGTGGTAATGCAATGCAGCCATGAGCGCAACGCCATGGCTTTTGAATGGTCAGGTGGTTGTTGAGTTGGTGTCTGCTGATTGGCTAGGTGGTTGTTGAGTTGGTGTTCGGTGATTGGCTAGGTGGTTGTTGAGTTGGTGTTTGCTGATTGGTTACAGCATGTCTCGCGTGGA